>JAFBMS010000142.1:751861-760463 GCA_019788955.1 Albula glossodonta
GGCAGCAGGCACCAACCAGTCAAGCAGCTAACACCCTGAGGCAATGCTGTTTACGCCATGGCAAGGCCTGCCCCTTTAATGGTCCGGCACACTCACCCTTTTCTAAACACTTACTTTTTAGTTGTGGAAAAACAGGACACAAGGAACAGGAAAAACAAGGGTCACAATATTCGTAGATTACATGCAGTTTAAAGCCTTTTTGAAAGAGACAGGAATTGGCTACTGTATGTAGGTGGTAATGGGCATTGAATAGAAAACCTATAGCAAATAGGAAGCATTTGAAATTATCCTTGTGATTGATCATGGTCAAGCCCATCTAAAGTAAATAATTATCACAACTGTCACAATTTGATTTCTGAAATGAAGCGGTTTAGTGTCCTTCGTCCATAAGTAAGTTTATGAATCTAACAACAATTCGTACTACATTGACGAGTGATTCATTGAGAACCTTAAGTAAAGGTAGTTAACTCACACTGTAATGACCCAAACGTGACAATAACAAGGTATCACTATAAAACAATACCATCATTCATATGGTGAGTCTGATTCAATGGGTCAAAAGGTTCGGGAGCAGGACAGCGTCACTGCCATTTCACTCGGCTGAGATAAGTGTGGGCTACCGACAGCTAGCTGGATATCAGCTTCACAAGCGCGCCTTTACCTGTGCTACCTGGGATCTGAAGAGGAACTGGCGCTTACATTACCCTCACGGATGATGAAGAAAGGATGAAAAAAGTACGAGAATGATGAAAAGTACACGATACGACAGCAAATCAGCCATGTGATTTAAGATACTGAGAACTATGTGCATAAACAGTAACGTCACAAGTAGCCAAATCTTAAGAAGCCAGGTGCCTATCAATAAAAAGTGAACCCTGCAAGCATTAGCAACAGAGCTATATTCCCTGATCGACTCAGTAATGCATTACTAATGTCACTGACCAAAATACCGAACATGGAGCAGGCAATTCTAGGCACACAGACTTTGTGAAGATCAAATAAAATACTCTATCCTTAAATACGCTGTTTCTTTCTCACCAGTGAGGCTGCCGTCCAGGCTGGAGCCGCTCTGATTCCGCACTGTCAGATTGTCCGCTGAGTTCTGCCGTTTCCTGCCTTTGGTTTTCATTGGTCACATGATTTCACCAACATGCATGTCAGCTGACCAAAACATTTCTATGGAAACTTTGTAAACTGTAGAAGAACGAAACACAGAGATTGTTAAAATGTAGTGCTGCTTCATGTAATTCCTAGAAATAATTCCGTGCGACGTCGTCAGTATATCCAGTTATCGCTTACTAGATAGAAACACACCATGAAGTTTTTATGTCATTGCAAGAAGAAGCTAACTACCGTAGCGGCAAAACTAGACGGTTTTTTTGTGCCGAAACAAAGGCTGGACCGTTGTTAATCTCATCTGTTATTAAAAAATATGTTCCACTGTTAACCATCGCTTTCTGATGAAAAACAAAAGAAAAATAAGTCGGAAAGCTTTACTCGAGCTTTGTTATTGCTTCCGGGACACATATGTGACGTAAATAGGGAAGAGATAAGGTTAGTGAAAGAAATGTATAACATGAAGTAGCTCACTCGGCAAATTAAATCGCTAATTTTCCTCACTACTTTTCTTTTAAAATTGGTGCACCCTGTTTTATGATATGTTTGTTCTTTGTAAATGTATGTCTGTCCAACAAAGAGGTAAGTACGATGAACCGTAATCACCTGATCGCCACCGCATTGTACGGTTGTACATTTTACGACGTTCCCTTGAACTGCCGAAATAGTGATACCGCACATCCGAACCGCTCAATTCTGTCTGCAATTTTAGTGGGAAACTCGGGAAACGGCTTTGAACTGAACGCCCGAATCGCAAAGGATCTTTAACGATGTCGGTAGGTATAATAATAAAAACACTGTCTTTGGTAGTCAGACATTGGTCTTCTGAAAGCTGTACATTACCGAGCTAGCTAAATGTAGGGTCACATTTTGCAAACAAAAACTGGAAATGTTTTTTCCTTTGCTGCTTACTGCCTACCAAGCTAACTTTAATTCCCCACATATTTCACAGAAGCACGAGTTTTTCGTTGACATGACGTGTGAGGGGTGTTCTGGTGCAGTTACACGGGTTCTGAACAAACTGGGTAAGTTTTTATTAAGATTATGGTTTTAAAATAAAATGGGACGGGACAGGTCAACCCAGTTTAACCAGATGCGTTGTGTAATAGGTTTTTAGTCACATCAAAATCTGGTTTCGAGATGTTCCGGTGCTGTGATTCAGCGGCCGCTCTGAGGCAGGCCCACAGTCAGGCTCGTTGTTAATGTCCCGTAGTGCGGTGACGAACCCCAGTCCCTATAGCTGTAAGTATAAAGCCGATTACATGGTTCTGGTACGCTTAATTATCCGATGGCTTCTGAAGGCTCTCAAACCAGGTTCTTAGTGGTCCAAACCGTTCTCAGTGTAAAAACGCGAAAAAAGCTAATTTAAGACACTCTTGGAATGTAATTTCCCAACAGAACCAAGCTCCTTAGCCAAAGTTGTACATTTGTGTGTTCCAACTTCCCTACTACATATTTTATATAAATATTAGTAAACTATTTGCTCATTTTTCTGTCATTCATTGTGCGTGTTGTTGTTTTGTTAGTTTCTGTCGCTCTTAACAAGTCATAGACCGCTTAGGTCAGGGATGTCAAACTCCAGTCGTGGAGGGCCGCAATGTCTGCGGGTTTTTGTTCTTTCCTTTCGATTGGCAGCCATTTTAGGCCTTGAAAACCAGGTGTGTGGACTCTTTAGCCAACCAGTCATTTTAATTAATCAATTAAGTGCTAAAACACACCAAAAACCAGCTACCACTGCGGCCCTCCAGGACTGCAGTTTGACACCCCTGGCTTAGGTGAAACTGAGTCTTGGGCCTATGGCCACTTTCACGTATCACAATTCCAACTTATTTAACATTTGAAGTAGCTATATGTATGATGCCTGAGAGCAGCTGTCTGTGTTTCTGGAGGGTGGGATGTTCATATATACTGTCTTTGTTCTTTGTGTCTTAAGGCTTAAGTAAGAAGAGGGTGTCTCGTCTTGCCAATAAAGCGCGTTTTGAATTTGAAATAGGATAAATCAACTACGTGTGAGAAATTGAGATGACAAGAAAGTACTAACACAGCTGTCCACTGTAAACGAGGCTGCATCTACTTTGTAACGGATTAGCACAAAATGATATGTGTGCTGTCTATCAGATTTAACTTTTTCATTCCCAGTGCATGTAACATTGGAAAGGAACACCATTTAATCGGATCTGTTTTGGGCCAAAGTTTCAATTGAAAGGGCTACCACTAAACAGACATCTGGACTTTGCTCTGGCAAATTCTTTTGTTAATATTTTCTAACGCTCAGGAAACATTTTTTAACTTGCTCAGTTCACCTTTTTTATGTTTGGTCCTTTTTAACAGAAGTCAAGTTTGATATTGACCTCCCAAACAAGAAAGTATTTATCGAGTCAGACCGCCCTGCAGACGTTCTCCTGGAAACACTGAAGAAAACTGGAAAGACCGTCACTTACATCGGGGCAAAATGAAGCTTATCCTCAAGTCTCATGCGCAACAGGTGAACGGCTCATTTACAGGGCTGTGCTCAGGTGTTCTTTGAACTTTTGAAAACACAGAACTTGTGATATGTGTATCATGGGATGTCATGGGCTGGACTGACTGGCCTCTCAGCGCTGTAAAAGGGAAATAAATAAAAGGTGTATCATGGAATGTCATGGGCTGGACTGACTGGCCTCTCAGCACTGTAAAAGGGAAATAAATAAAAGGAGACTGAGGCCCTCAGTGACACTGTCAGGCAGCCCTACTTGCCTACAGTAGATCAGCACCCATATTAACTCCTTAAGGCCTGGGGCTAAAAAACACTCAAATGTGTTGCAATTACCTGTTTACTGCCTCACCCACATGCAGGTGAATGTGCAAAAGAGAACATAATAAATGTTCTCTCAGCACACCTGTGTCAATGTGAATGTAAGGATAAATGCTTTTAGGAAGCCTCTTCAACTACATGTTGAACGTCACCATACATGTTGAAGTATCCCTCAACAGACATGACAACCTTATCCTTAATCCCTGAGTTTATCCACAATCAGGCCCCTGGGTGAAGGCCTCTATACTTCCCACTGTAATGTCTGAACTATACATGATTACAGTAACGTATAACAGCCATGAATGTTCTTTAAGATCAGAATGTGAAAGCACCTGATCAATTGCAGTTGTAAAATGTCCCATAGTGTGTCTTATCATTTCACATGGTGGCCAGCAGGGGGCAGCGGGGAGACTGTGGGCTGCCCCCATGTCTGAGTTATCCTCGTAACCATGGGAACCTGATATTTGAGGGGAATCCCATTGCTTGTGTTGGGGTGCCCATCCAGCAGGGGGAGAGCACAGCGTGTTCTCTCAGGAACACTGAGGCGCATTATGCCAGGCAAGATGACATGCTGTGTCGTTTTTCAAGTGTGTTTCATGTTTCATGCCAAAAGCCATTAGAGTGAAGGACGAGATGGGCGAGAATGAGCCCCTTTGTACTTAATAAAGTCACATTCTGAAGCATCCTGCTGTCCAGGTTTAGTTCTGTTAAGCATTTTTCAGTTTTATGACATTTTTTGTCATTTTTATATTTTCTATATTGGATTCAACATGGTTTTACAGGAAACAATTTGTACTAAATGAATGACTAAAGACAACCGTGGTGAATTTCTGGTTATATTTCATCCTATTATTTCAGCTCCTGTTTATTTAAATAATACTCTCTAGTTTCTGCACACAGTTGCAGGTTTAGCATTGTAAATGAAAGTGTTTTTACAACTGCAATAAGAGTCATAGGACCAGCTATGGAAAATGCAGTGTCATCCTTCCATTAACCCTCAGCATTCTGGGACCTGAATGTTTCTGTAGATGTCTTCTTACCGTGGACACACTGGCATGTAAGTGCCCCCTCTGCCTGGGTGTGTGTTAGGAGTACTGAGTCTGCTGCGTGGTACCTCTAAGATGGAACAGCAGTGCCACATTAATGCGGAAATCCTTTGAAAAGTGTAACGTGCACCATCTTGGCTGTTGTGTGCTTTGTCATGAATAATCATTTTTTTCCCCTTTTTTGTTGTTCCAGAATGAAGGAATGTTGGACAGACCTCACCACCTGTTCTCTGCTCTGAGCTCATACTTTCACCTGCAGAATAGCAAACACCTGGGGACCTTGGCATGCTATGTTTGAAGCTGTATACCTCTGTCATTTTAAATACCAGTTGTTTAGTAGCTGTCTGACAATCAAGGAACGATCTTTAATTTTTAAGTATTTTTTGTAGGCCTCTTTGTTTTGATTCACACGGAGATGTGTGAATAGTATAAGTCACAATCTGCATGTTGTTGCTCCAAAGTACCTTTTGTCCTAAAATGCTTAGAATTTCAAATTATTGTTCAGCCTGGCTAGAAAATAAACTGTCCACTGTATCACATCATGTGTTTTCATTGGTTGTTTCTGTCTGGAGTTCAGAGAACAATTCCTGGCAAGTACACACAACATCTAAACGTACAGGTGACCATCCCACATCGTGGGGTTAGGGGCTCAGCCCCCCCGTGATGTGGAAAAACAGCGAAAAGTTTTCAGCCCCCCTAGCTGAGCCAAGCAAGCATGCGAGTGTAGCGAAGCAAAGAAAAGCGAGCACCTCCAGCTGGGGGTCTGCAGGGCACTGTGAGCATTTTACACCAGACTGGAGTTCTGCGCTGTCCAGTGCTCAGATGGTTAGTCAGTTTCAAGAGACGATTACAAAAAGGGAGTATCCCATAACTTAATTGTTTGTCACCTACCTGCAAAAAATCAAAGTCGTGATGTGCAAAGCCACAAAGGTGCGAGGGTCTCCTTTATTTATGGAGACAGAATTGTTTCTAGCCTTTTTCATAAGCGCCTTTGGCGTAAGCTGCAGATACGCCACACCGGGGCCGTAGTTATGACAGGGTTTCACTGTCACTCGGCTCAAATGTTTGGCACACATAGCTCCCCACAGCCAGTTTGTAGGGTTGAACTCAATTTCTGATTTTTCTGGTGAACCTGAGACCCAGAATGCACTGCTGGGGTCCTCTGGCAGGCGGCACTACACTGTGTAATACCCAGAACTACTCCTGAGTAGTTTTTTGTTTGTTTGTTTTTTTGGAAGATAAAGGCCAAAATTTCTTTAGTTTTCTTTGTTGAAATATAAGCAATGAAATTCTGTGTTGCATGGTTTATTTTTAATAAGGTAATAAAAATATCTTGCCAGTAGATGGCAGTATTTGTTCAGCTAAAAAGGTGTTTTTTATGCATTGGAGCAAGAACAAAATGGCGAATACCTCTTTTCTGTTGAAACAATGGCAGTGAAGGGACCCTTAGACAGTATGGCACATTAAGGTTTAACACTAAGCAATCTCAGTCACATTATACTGTTAATCACCTGGCATAGCAAGTTGGTGTTAATAAATGGTTGGATAAATGTCTGAAAAGGTTTGGAAATGTGTGTTCATTGGTCTTTGTGTTTAAATGCTATTCATGCTTGCATTTGCTGCGTCATGGTTAGATGAAGGTGTTTTAGCAGACTATATTCATGTTGTAACAGCCAAAATAGGGGGAAGCAAGCAATTGCATTTATTTCATAACTATGTGACATCGATCTGTAGAGCGTGACAATTGTGTGACCCCCATGTTTACATTACAATCTACTATAAAACAACTTTTTCCCTGAAGCACATATCACACAAACCTGGGTTTTCAAATGACAAATGCCTCAGTTACTTAGTATGAGTCTTTTTACTGTTGTGCTGTGAGTTTCGTCTGCCATAAAGAGCCCTAAATCGTGTAATACACAGCATGTCCTATCGGCACGCTTTTATTGGTCTAGACTGAAAGGAATAAATGTCAAACTGAAGGCAGAGAAGCACACATCCAGTGTTGCAGAGCTACAATGGATGGAGAGAGGACTAAAGGAAACATCCAACCCTTTTCCTATGTTGAGTTTTAATTCAGTTATCCAGACTGACAACTGCATGTCTCCATCAAAGAAAGGAGGAGCATGCACAAAATTCCCCTTCACTCGTAATCAGCCTTTGACTGCTTGATGATAACAGACTTCAGTTACAAATTCAGCCTCAAGAATTCACTACCTTCTTATTAAGTCATCATGAAGCGCTGCTGAAAGCAGGGAAAAGCGTAATTATAATTTAGGAAAATTTCAGCTTTGGTTCTGGCCTGTTTGTTGGTGGCCAGGTGGGTAGAAAAATCTGCCTGTATGGCCTGGTTTCCCAGCCACTGGGGATTCTGGGAGGTGGGCACTACCATATCCGGAAGTACCTCCAAGATGTGCGTTCAGTATATGACTGCTGAAATGACTACTGAAGGACTGCATCGTAGGTATCATTAAAACATTCATGACCTGAACAAGTGCTTCATTATTCCGCTGCACATGAAGACTTTCAGCCATATAATATTCTGAGTATGATTGAAAACAGAAAGGTGAGACATTGACAGTACATATATAATAATGTAAGGTTTTTTATGTGTCAAACTAAAAAAAATATAAATATTCAGGTTTTGAACATCTCAGGTGATTATGTTAGCATGTCTGAACACAGGGAAAGGGCTGTCAGGCATGGAGGTTGCTAGCTCCGGGTGTATAAGTCTGAAGCATAGCCAGGAGGGGCCCAGGGCTGGCAGTGCTGCCTCCTGCCTCAGCCGGCTCCACCAGGCTGGACCCCTCCACCACCCCCAGCGTCACCGACACCACCAGAGAGTACAGCAGCGTGGAGCAGCAGATATAGAAAGACCATCCCAGGAATCTCAACATGGCCGGCATCCGCTCTTCAATGGACACCAGGAAAGTGACGACCGCGCACACACAGAACATGACTGGATGGGGAAGTGGAGAGTCAAGTGAGACTCACAGAGTGTCACTCATTTCACTCAATATGGAGCTTTTGTGCTTGAGGTGGGGGGCGGGCTATGCCTGTGAGCTTCATTACTGTGCTCATCAGATGGCCCTCTCCGCTCTGCCTCTAAAACACCTTTTAGAAGGATTAATTTCACAATTCTGCCACATCTGACCAAAAACCTTCACTGGAGAACTGAAGGCATGTGTGCAGCAAGAGGATAGAATAGTCTGTGCCTGTGGTGTTATCTGTGCAGACAGGGCAGCAGACGGGCAATGGATAGACAGCACAGACAGGGCAGCACAGACAGATAGCACAGGCAGGGCGATGGACAGACAGCACAGGCAGGGCGATGGACAGACAGCACAGACAGGGCAGCATAGACAGATAGCACAGACAGGGCGATGGACAGACAGCACAGACAGGGCGATGGACAGACAGCACAGACAGGGCGATGGACAGACAGCACAGACAGGGCAGCATAGACAGACAGCACAGGCAGGGCGATGGACAGACAGACAGGGCAATGGACAGACAGCACAGACAGGGCGATGGACAGACAGCACAGACAGGGCAATGGACAGACAGACAGGGCGATGGACAGACAGCACAGACAGGGCAATGGACAGACAGACAGGGCGATGGACAGACAGCACAGACAGGGCAG
>JAFBMS010000142.1:760563-896876 GCA_019788955.1 Albula glossodonta
CTCTCCCCCTCTCTCTCTCCCTCTCTCCGTCTCTCTCTCCTCCACTCTGTTCCCTCTCTCCCTCTCCCCCTCCCTCTCTCCCTCTCTCCCTCTCTCCCTCTCTCTGTCTCTCTCTCCCTCTCTCCCTCTGTCTGTCTCTCTCTCCTCCTTTCTGTTCCCTCCAGCAGGAAGCCAGTGTCTGGCACAGAGGTGGCAGATGAAGTTTCTGAGTCTATCTCTCAGATGCTGCTGCACAGTGCTGTATGTCAGCTCCTGGTACTGCTTGCATCCTCAGAGGGCCCTAGCCCTGGGCCTGCACCCTCAGAGGGCTCTATAGCCGGGCCTGCACCCTCAGAGGGCCCTAGAGCCGGGTCTGCACCCTTGGAGGGCCCTAGAGCTGGGCCTGCGCCCTCAGAGGGCCCTAGAGCTGAGTCTGCGCCCTCGGAGGGCCCTAGAGCCGGGCCTGTGCCCTCAGAGGGCCCTAGAACAGGGCCTGCACCCTCAGAGGGCTCTATAGCCGGGCCTGCACCCTCAGAGGGCCCTAGAGCCGGGTCTGCGTCCTTGGAGGGCCCTAGAGCCTGGCCTGCACCCTCAGAGGGCTCTATAGCTGGGCCTGCGTTCTCAGAGGGCCCTAGCCCTGGGCCTGCACCCTCGGAGGGCCCTAGAGCCGGGCCTGCGCCCTCAGAGAGCCCTATAGCCGGGTCTGCGTTCTCAGAGGGCCCTAGAGCCAGGCCTGCATCCTCAGAGGGCCCTAGAACAGGGCCTGCACCCTCAGAGGGCTCTATAGCCGGGTCTGCGTTCTCAGAGGGCCCTAGAGACAGGCCTGCGTCCTCAGAGGGCCCTAGAGCTGGGCCTGTGCTCTCAGAGGGCCCTAGAGCTGAGGTCTGAATTTCATAGCTTCCATTCAGAACAATCTGTGTTGAATATTTACTCACCCACAGCCTGCTGCAGAATCAGCACCAGGTCATCACTGCACCCATGATCACTGCATCCATGATCACTGCACCCATGGTCACTGCATCCATGATCACTGCACCCATGATCACTGCACCCATGATCACTGCACCCATGATCACTGCACCCATGGTCACTGCACCCATGATCACTGCACCCATGATCACTGCACCCATGGTCACTGTACCCATGGACAAACTGATCCAGGAGCTCCTTTGTGTGCCTTCAAATGCCAACATCACATACATCTCACTGTTCACCTGCCAGTGTTTTAAATTCATATTTTTTCTTTTAAAAAGCTAATGTACATAATGTACACATTAAATTGCAGTTGAACTCCTTAGCTTGCTTGTTTTCTCAGCGACAGAAGCTGGGAGCTGAGAGGCTTTGATCTGAGGGAGGGTGAGATCGTGGAAAGTGGCAGCGGGAAGGAGACAGGCTGTCAGCTGTCAGGCTGAGATCTGGAGTTTCCCTTGTTTCATAAAGGAGTTCTAATCCCCCCAAAACAAGCCTGTTTTTAAGAGCGACGCTGGGCCAGCAGTTACCATGGAGTTTGCACAGTCTGAAATGTCAGACTGCCTGAGGGTTGCCATTTTACACAGTCCTCTAAAGCAGCACACCTCTCCCCCCTCGGCTCAAGAGGGAAACCTGCTGATAAACAGGCCTTTGGCCCCCCCAGTCACACACGACACAATGGGGGGGGGGGTGGTGGTATGTAGTTCAGTTTTGGGCGAGAGGAGGAAGGGGGGTTAGTGGGTGGTTTCAGATCTGGTTAACATCATCAGAGATTTATTCTCTGTTTTTGCCTGTGATATCCTGGATAGATCTGTTGTTTTTAAAACGCCATGTCCTCCGCATTCCAGCACTGAACACACCAAACGCATGGTAGACTCAAAGCTCGGGGGTTTCTGACAGCAGAGATAGGGGGCAGTACATTAGGGGAGGCCCAGGTGAAAAGGATGTTTTGACTGCCCAAACCCCCCACCCCCCGATGCTCACATCTAATCTGTACTCCATCTGAAACAGACTCCTGCTCACACTATCATACAAACAAACCTTAGGGGCTGCAGGCTGCAAAGACACACACACACTCTCACACACAAACACACACACTCACACACACACACACACACACACACACACACTCTCACACACTCACACACACACACACACACACTCACAAACACACACACACTCACACACACACACACACACTCACACACACACACACTCAAGTACAATTACAATGTGTAATTTATGAATGACTGGCTAAGGGCTTTAACTATACATTTCCACAGTAAAGAAAAGTTACATGCTTTAGTGAGGTAAGTAAAGTTATACCACATGTAGCTACACAGTATATGGTTTCAAAAGGCTTCAAAAATTGCCCAAATTGGTGCAAAATTGAAAATTGATTTCAAGAATCATAGTAGGTGTAGGTTTTAGCTGAAAAAAAGACAAGTACACAAAAAATTTACTTGTCAGTTTTCAGTTTTGCATCTTAAAGTGCATTGCCCTAAAGAATGCTGTTAGCCTGTCACATATGGACATGCACAGAAACGAGCAGAAAAATGAGATCAGGGAGAGAGCATGGCGGGTTTTCACTGAGCGCTCGCGGCGCTTCAGGCAGCAAACACAGTGGCATGCAGGGCAGGTACAGGCACGACGGGGCCCAGTCACGCAGCCCGATCGCGCAGAAGATGTCTGAAGTTTCATTGTTATCTGCATGCTTCTGACTGCTGCTGTCTGCAGGCTGTGCTATGAGTGCCAACGCATCCACTCACGCGCAGGCTCTGGAAATCTCTGCCACTTCCTGTCTGAAAATGACTCCACTGTCAGCATTGTTCTGTGTGACCATGGCTGCTGTAACACTAGCAATGCTAACACACTCATTAACTCAAAATAAAAAAAATCACATACCACCTCTCAGAAGGACACATCTTGATAAAATCTTTTTGCTTTACAGAGATGACATACACTGCAGTGTATTATAAATATATCAGAGGTGACATACACTGCAGTGTATTATAAATATATCAGAGATGACATACACTGCAGTGTATTATAAATATATCAGAGGTGACATACGCTGCAGTGTATTATAAATATATCAGAGGTGACATACGCTGCAGTGTATTATAAATATATCAGAGGTGACATACACTGCAGTGTATTATAAATATATCAGAGGTGACATACACTGCAGTGTATTATAAATATATCAGAGGTGACATACGCTGCAGTGTATTATAAATATATCAGAGGTGACATACACTGCAGTGTATTATAAATATATCAGAGGTGACATAGACTGCAGTGTATTATAAATATATCAGAGGTGACATAGACTGCAGTGTATTATAAATATATCAGAGGTGACATACACTGCAGTGTATTATAAATATATCAGAGATGACATACACTGCAGTGTATTATAAATATATCAGAGGTGACATAGACTGCAGTGTATTATAAATATATCAGAGGTGACATACGCTGCAGTGTAATATAAATATATCAGAGGTGACATACACTGCAGTGTATTATAAATATATCAGAGGTGACATACGCTGCAGTGTATTATAAATATATCAGAGGTGACATACACTGCAGTGTATTATAAATATATCAGAGGTGACATACACAGCAGTGTATTATAAATATATCAGAGGTGACATACACTGCAGTGTATTATAAATATATCAGAGATGACATACACTGCAGTGTATTATAAATATATCAGAGGTGACATAGACTGCAGTGTATTATAAATATATCAGAGGTGACATACACTGCAGTGTATTATAAATATATCAGAGGTGACATACACTGCAGTGTATTGTAAATATATCAGAGATGACATACACTGCAGTGTATTGTAAATATATCAGAGGTGACATACGCTGCAGTGTATTATAAATATATCAGAGGTGACATACACTGCAGTGTATTGTAAATATATGTACAATATATTTCAAATGTACCACATTTCTAAATCCATGACTATTCAGGTATGGTCCATTCCTCCATTTTATAGTGTATTTTTCCTTAATAATGAAAATGATACGCACCCATACTCAACTCACAATACAAAGAAATGGAACTAACTATCCAGGATCAAAGTTTAATGGCAATGTTCCATAAAGATACATGTAGCTTGAAAACATCACTATGGGATATTTGATTGTTTTTGGTCTTCTGGGATGTTTAACTGGTAAAATAGATTTTTTTGTCTGCTATGGAGTGACAGCTTTTACAAATACATTACAAAATTTAACACAGAAGCTAAAACAATTAATCTTTTATATTATACTTTTTCTTTGCTTTTTCGCATTACTGACTCCTGCGCTAAACCTCCAAGATGAGGTCTGAAATGATTTTACCAGGTTATATTTACCACTCACATTGGGATGGAATGTTAGATTTCCTTAATTTTCAGTAGTTTGCCTGTCTTCACACAGTGATAATGTGTTTTTCACAGCGGGATAATCTGCACGCACATCACGCCTGAGGTGGGCCCAGTTTCATCACTTGAGTACAGACTGTCCAAACGCAGGGTTCCCCTGTGCCAAACAGCAGGCGGGGCTAATTCCTTCCCCATGTGCAGTGCACACGTCACCATGCCGACTGGGAGGCAGGGTCTGGACCTCATTATCCAGCGCTGTCAGGGCACGCCCCTGAGCTCGGGAGACTGACACATCGACCGCAGTGCGGCTCACCACTCTCTGGGGGCGCCACATGAGTGCCATGCCACTCCATCGTCCATCTCCATCCAGTCAAACTGCCCACACATCCGAACAGCACATATCACCCAAGGACTGGAGAGTGATGGGACATTTACATGACACATAATTTAAAAAAGCACTTTCACAATCGCTGAGGGTGACACTGAGAGGATGAGACTGAAACTGAAACAGCTGCGTTTGGCAATGTTCCCTTCTCAAGAAAGTTAAATCAAAAGAGGAAACGGTTTTAAAGCTTGTTAACACAAACATCATGGTTCTTCACAGTCCCAGCTGTCTGCTGTGTGTGTGTGTGTGTGGGGGGGGGGGGGGGGGGGGCCTCCTGTCCTGATCACAGACAGCCAGAGGATCTCCCAGTTTGTGTTTTCACTTTAATCAGCTACTGATATAGACCCATGAAACCAGGTGAGATGAGTTACCTGTGTAATCACATTATAACTGACCAATCAGATGCTGCGTAGCAACAAAAATAATAATAACCTGTGCTCCTCTAGATCCCTTAGAACCAGGTTTCTCCAAACCAACAGGAACTTGCAAAAAACCTGGCCAGCTGAATGCCTGCAATATGACACTATTTCTCCAGCCTATCACTGACCTATGACGAAGCCAGGGGCCATAGAGTTCATGACTCAGAGCACACGGCTGATTATGTCACTCTCTGCAAACTGAAGTCTATGTGTGATATTCTGCTCCAGCTGAACTGATTCACACACCCACAGGACAACAGAATGAAAAACTGCATGCTTTCAGAAGTGTTTAAATGTGTATGTATCAGACTGCACCATCCTAGTATACTTAACTCGTTGCACAGATACAGGAAGGGGCAGCTGCTCAGGCCTTTAGAAGCGCTTTTCTCTTTGTCTTCATTGTATCTTTGTCATTCCGGTATTTGTAAAGTCTGTTGACAGACTGGTAACAGATGTTGCCATCGTCTTTGTTTATTAACTCGCCCTGAATCTTCAAAGGATGTCAGATAAGACAGAGAATAGCAGGTGTTACCATAGGAACCAGTGTGCAGGCCCATGTGGTGGCACAGCAGGGCTGCGCAGTACTGCCCTGTGAAAGTTTGTAGAAAGCAGCACAGAGCTTACACATTAACTGACATGAGTGTCCCTGAGCTGCAGCTGATTGACCACACCATGTGGATTCTGGGAAGTGTAGTCACCTCTAGTCTGCCACCACTGCAGCCTCCACTTCCAGCCGCTCTCTTAATTACATTACTGGACATATAATTTCACTAGCTGTAAGCAGCCTTCTTTTCTACATAAAAAAAATTGCAGGATTATTGGTCTCTTTGAACAGGGTAATTTTCACTTAATTTAAGGTTTCATCCATTTGTTGGAACTGTGGGAATTTAAGTTACAATAATTCTCTTACACATGTGCTCACAAAATGAAATGTTTCAGCTGAACTCAAACAGGTCTGGCGGAATACACTTTCAGAAAGGATCACAAATACAGCGTCATTTTTGTAGAAATTTCTGTGACTGGATTGGTCACCAAATGGAACAAGAAAAACAATAAAATAATCTAACATTTTTCATTATGAAATGTTGTGCAATAATGTGACATCCTTAAAGAAATGTGCAGTGCAAGGCGCGGGGCTTGCTCTGCATCCTTTAAGTGTTCCTGGTCTGCTGCCCTGGACGGGATGACCTGGGCATGGATAAAGGGGTGAATCTCTCTTTCACAGACCGGACAATATTTTTGGCAAAGTCTATAAAAAGTGTCTTCACAGACGTTGGAGGAATATTTCCCTTCCAAACATCCTGCTTCCCTAGAGACCCCCCACTGCTCTGGTTTACACTCAAAACTGTAAACAAGTTTGAACACTTTGTAAAAAACACATAAATGACACTGCTGGCTCGGTCATCTAAGCCATTCCACATCACATTTCTGCACATCCAACAGTCCACTGGAAGACTGGGCAAAATGAGTCAGACCGGCTGCTCTCACTTCAATTACAGTAGCAGCACCCTGTTTTCCTCTCCCAGCCAAGGCACAAATTAAAGCTGAAAGAGGGCCATTTATTTCCATCCAGTGTTGATGTAATTTGCTGTTGTTTGGTTTCTTTAGAGGCAGGTGCTGACTAAGGGCAAGAACAGCGATCACTTTGTAAAGAGTCTTTCAGCTTGCCAGGGTAAGATGTCAAAATGAAAAGAGCTGGTGAGACTTTATTGAGGAAATGGTGGTTTGCCATGTTATTCCCAATCAAACAAACTCCTGCCCTGCTCCTAAAAACTATTTTGATGCATTGCATAATGACAGGCAGTCAATTCTCAATTCACATCATGGAGGGCCAACATATAAAACTATTTCAGGCACTGAGTAAAGGAGGTGACAAAAAATGTAAATCATTTAGTTAAAAACAAACTATTATTTCCAACAATTCTTCAGACAGCTATTATATAAACAAAAAAAAATACATGAGCCAAACATGATTTGAAAGCAACTAATCAAAATATACAACGTTGATGTTTTTCTGAAGCAGCGACAAAATGGAAAAAGGGTGAAAACGATGACAGGGGGATGCTCTTGCATGATTTCCATTTCACCGTGATCCCTGACATGCTTCAGAGGCAGACTGGAACATGTTCATTTGTAATTATGTGCTGCATTCTCGCCTCCTGAGAGACACGGCATGCTCCGAGGGGACATGTTGGTTCACATTCAGGCAGCGCCACGTCTGCAGGACGACACGGCCGCTGTAATTACGCTTCCTCCCATTGCTCACGCTCAGTCCTGCTCTGAGCATCTGCAGCAGCTGAATGGAAAGAGCCAGTGCCACGTCGCCGAGCAGCTATTTTTCCTCCCCTGAATCATCCAGATGTCCTTCTGCAGGCCAGTCTGCGCTGTGTCTAAACCCTGCACACAGACAGTACTAATCCATCACCGATCAGCCATTTGAAAATAAACAAAGAAATCTGTATCTCAAACAAGTGGCATTAAATTCACTGGCAGGACAGAATATGGTCATGGTTCTGACCCGCCTTCAGTGTGGTGACAGACATTACTAATCAATCAATGCTGTGGCATCTGAAAAGAGAAATAAACTCAGCATACAGAGCAAACCCGTTTTAAATGTCTGCATAGAGTGGCATGCTTGTGCTGGCATCAAGGCTTTCCTAATAAAGGATCACAGTCTGATCAAAGGCCATCCATGAGCAGCGTTTAGAGCAGTCTGGTTTATAACGCAGCATAATTACTCAGACAGTGTTCAGAAGCTGTCCATGGGCTTCCATTCTGTGCAGTCAGTTCAGAAACACGCAGGACAGTTCCCAGGAGCACAGAGAACATAACCACCCCCGGCACACAGCACAGAGAGCATAACCACCCCCGGCACACAGCACAGAGAACATAACCACCCCCAGCACACAGCACAGAGAACATAACCACCCCCGGCACACAGCACAGAGAACATAACCACCCCCGGCACACAGCACAGAGAACATAACCACCCCCAGCACACAGCACAGAGAACATAACCACCCCCGGCACACAGCACAGAGAACATAACCACCCCCGGCATGCAGCACAGAGAACATAACCACCCCCGGCACACAGCACAGAGAACATAACCACCCCCGGCACACAGCACAGAGAACATAACCACCCCCGGCACACAGCACAGAGAACATAACCACCCCCGGCACGCAGCATGGAGAACACAACCACCCCCGGCATGCAGCACAGAGAACATAACCACCCCCAGCACACAGCACAGAGAACATAACCACCCCCAGCACACAGCACAGAGAACATAACCACCCCCAGCACACAGCATGGAGAACACAACCACCCCCGGCACGGAGCACAGAGAACTTAACCACCCCCGGAACACAGCACAGAGAGCATAACCACCCCCGGCACACAGCACAGAGAACATAACGACCCCCGGCACACAGCACAGAGAACATAACCACCCCGGGCACACAGCACAGAGAACATAACCACCCCGGGCACACAGCACAGAGAACATAACCACCCCCGGCACATAGCACATAGAACATAACCACCCCCGGCACGCAGCACAGAGAACATAAGCACCCCCGGCACGCAGCACAGAGAACATAACCACCCCCGGCACATAGCACAGAGAGCATAACCACCCCCGGCACACAGCACAGAGAACATAACCACCCCCGGCACACAGCACAGAGAGCATAACCACCCCCAGCACACAGCACAGAGAACATAACCACCCCCGGCATGCAGCACAGAGAGCATAACCACCCCCGGCACACAGCACAGAGAGCATAACCACCCCCGGCACACAGCACAGAGAACATAACCACCCCCGGCACGCAGCACGGAGAACATAACCACCCCCGGCACACAGCACAGAGAACGTAACCACCCCCAGCACACAGCACAGAGAACATAACCACCCCCAGCACACAGCACACAGCACAGAGAACATAACCACCCCCAGCACGCAGCACAGAGAACATAACCACCCCCAGCACACAGCACAGAGAACACAACCACCCCCGGCACGCAGCACGGAGAACATAACCACCCCCGGCACACAGCACAGAGAACATAACCACCCCCAGCACACAGCACACAGCACAGAGAACATACCCACCCCCGGCACGCAGCACAGAGAACATAACCACCCCCGGCACACAGCACAGAGAACATAACCACCCCCGGCACGCAGCACAGAGAACATAACCACCCCCGGCACGCAGCACAGAGAACATAACCACCCCCGGCACACAGCACAGAGAACATAACCACCCCCGGCACACAGCACAGAGAACATAACCACCCCCGGCACGCAGCATGGAGAACACAACCACCCCCGGCATGCAGCACAGAGAACATAACCACCCCCAGCACACAGCACAGAGAACATAACCACCCCCGGCACACAGCACAGAGAACATAACCACCCCCGGCACACAGCACAGAGAGCATAACCACCCCCGGCACACAGCACAGAGAACATAACCACCCCCGGCACACAGCACAGAGAACATAACCACCCCCGGCACACAGCACAGAGAACATAACCACCCCCGGCACGCAGCACGGAGAACACAACCACCCCCGGCACGCAGCACAGAGAACATAACCACCCCCAGCACACAGCACAGAGAACATAACCACCCCCGGCACACAGCACAGAGAACATAACCACCCCCGGCACACAGCACAGAGAACATAACCACCCCCGGCACGCAGCATGGAGAACATAACCACCCCCAGCACACAGCACAGAGAACATAACCACCCCCGGCACACAGCACAGAGAACATAACCACCCCCGGCACGCAGCATGGAGAACACAACCACCCCCGGCACATAGCACAGAGAACATAACCACCCCCGGCACACAGCACAGAGAACATAACCACCCCCGGCATGCAGCACAGAGAACATAACCACCCCCGGCACGCAGCACAGAGAACATAACCACCCCCGGCACACAGCACAGAGAACATAACCACCCCCGGCATGCAGCACAGAGAACATAACCACCCCCGGCACGCAGCATGGAGAACATAACCACCCCCAGCACACAGCATGGAGAACACAACCACCCCCGGCACACAGCACAGAGAACATAACCACCCCCGGCACACAGCACAGAGAGCATAACCACCCCCGGCACACAGCACAGAGAACATAACCACCCCCAGCACACAGCACAGAGAACATAACCACCCCCGGCACACAGCACAGAGAACATAACCACCCCCGGCATGCAGCACAGAGAACATAACCACCCCCGGCACGCAGCATGGAGAACATAACCACCCCCAGCACACAGCATGGAGAACATAACCACCCCCGGCACACAGCACAGAGAACATAACCACCCCCGGCACACAGCACAGAGAGCATAACCACCCCCAGCACACAGCACAGAGAACATAACCACCCCCAGCACACAGCACAGAGAACATAACCACCCCCGACACACAGCACAGAGAACATAACCACCCCCGGCACGCAGCATGGAGAACATAACCACCCCCGGCACACAGCACAGAGAACATAACCACCCCCGGCACACAGCACAGAGAACATAACCACCCCCGGCACACAGCACAGAGAGCATAACCACCCCCGGCACACAGCACAGAGAACATAACCACCCCCGGCACACAGCACAGAGAGCATAACCACCCCCGGCACGCAGCATGGAGAACATAACCACCCCCAGCACACAGCACAGAGAACATAACCACCCCCGACACACAGCACAGAGAACATAACCACCCCCGGCACGCAGCATGGAGAACATAACCACCAGCTTTCTGTCTCAAAGCTTTTATGATTTATATTCTCGTTCATGAGTGTGTTCATTGGTTTGTCAGTTAGTCAGTATTTTAAACCATTAACATTCCCAGCTAAGTGTTGTGTGAGAGGTAACATGACTATGAATTTACCTCTAATCCCAGATGCAGACACACCAGTATTCTGATATGAAACTGATATGTCAAACATTAAACTTATTCCATTAAACAAGGATGTTTTCATATTTTTTCAAGCTGTGTCCAAATGAGATGATCCTGCTGTTGACTTTGATTGTTTATATTTACCGCATTCATTTTTCACAGTTTTGCCAAGGACAAAATGTTTTCGAGGACTAAAAATGTTTTTTGTGATAAAGCCTCAAAATTTCATGTGCTTTTATGCTCAAAGTGTGCTCTGTGCTTTCAGTCCTTTTGGAAATGGATCTCAGGCATGCATTATAACAAACATTTTAACAGATGGAGGAGTTTGAAAAAGCAATATTTTCAATGCAAATAACAACAAAACAAGCTGAACATTGATCTTCTTGTGTTTTTATTCCATGGTCAAGCAGGGAAATTAATCAGCTCCAGCTCTGAATCTGAATCTGTTGTGCTGTGAGTTTGTGAGATTGCGTTACTGGAAGCAGAGAGTTAAGTTTTGGCCGGCCCACTCCCCGGGCTGGGGGGGTTGGGGGGTTTGGCTGGGACTGTGGGGGGGGGGGCTGAGGGCCTGCCCACTGCAAATGTCTTCTGTGTGAACTTGCGCTGTCTTTAGATCCTCTCAGGCCCGGAGACAGCTGACTTCTCCTGTTCTTTCTGCTCGACACACACAAGGTAGGTCACATACATTCTGAAGCATCTTTGCTGCTTCTTCTTCCTCTGTTTTTGTGTAAAATGAGAGCAGATTCACAGCATAGATCTGATCTGCCATGCCTGCTTTCCTCACGCTTTCACACTTTGTCAGCAGGTCATTGTTAATCAGACAGAGCTCACTTTGCTGAGGTCCAAACATGCGCTGTCTGTGCTCCTCACGTCACTGTCTGATTCGCCCATAATGACATTTTGTGGCTGATAAAAGAAAAATCTGTTCAGTTTTTGGTTATTTCTAATTTTGGTGCGAAGAAAGTAAAACTAATACTTATTTGTTTGACTTTTCTACTCCATAAACAATAACAGGTACTACACAAAACAATGCAAAGTTTCACCATTTACACTTGGAGTATGTGGATTTTATGTATATATGATTGAAATATATGTACAAATATGGTTAGTACAGATATCTTGTCAATATGCTGAAAAGAAAGTTATAAAATGTAAGATTTACTTTTCCCTTGTGGAGAGCAACTGTTTACAACCATCAGAAATGTGATGCATTTCCATCAGCAATAGAAAGGAAAAATGTGAAAGAGAAGCGTCATCTTGGCTTCTGTGTGATTTAGCAGCAAACAGAGAAATGTCCAAAAATGTGGCAAGAAAAAAGCTTAGTAACACAATGTTCAAGTATTGTGTGCCACATAGGCAACAGAGGAGGGGTGGGGGGGGGGGAGGGGGAGGGGGAATTGGTCTGGGAGGAAAGACTTCTTACTTGAATAGGCTCCACCTAATTACTTACATCCAGAGGAATGTGTGTTGCCATGGTAGCCTCCTACAGCTGTTGAATGGTTTAGCAAAGTTGTGCAGATGTCTCTCTCCACAAAAAAAAAAAAACAGAGCGCTGACTGGCTGGAGCAGTTTCTGTGAGAAACCTCGGTGCACTGGCTGCCGTTTACTGCCTGCTTTTCTGTTCTTTTATATTTAAAAGCCAATTTAAAAAAAAAAACATTTTGTCCATTAAACACGACTTCAAATTCCGCTTTCTTTTCCAAGTGGGATTTTCCAAAATGCCAGGCATGTCTGGGTTGATTTTATATAACAGATGTAATTAGATCATGTGACTGTTTTGTTTTTAAGCTTTTCTAGAAGCGTCTCTGGGCAGTTCTCAGATAGCGCTGGTCTCAGGTCATTTAGCTGAATAAAGTTTTCCTGAGTTCCCCTCAGCCTCTGTGAGCTGTTCTGAAATCTTTTAATCTGACTTTGCATCAGTGTGCAGACAGAGCCTCCTGGCGCTCTTTAGGGATATAAAGTCCTGTTGTGGGGAGCTTTAGCCAGGAAAGAAAATGGACCACAGAAAGGACTGGAATGCCAAGCAACCCAAAAAGGCTGTGAGACAGGAAGCAGCGTCTGTCTGAGACGCCATCAGCTGTCTGCGTGATTGACACAGAGCCGAAAACAGAAAATGGAAAATGCTGGTCAGACAAAGAGTCTGTGAGGAAATTATCCCCACGATTCACAGAGAAAAGAGGGGAAAAGAGAGAGAGAGAACTGCATTTGAAAAGGCACAGAGAGAGCGCCAAAGACAGACCAGCACTGCAGAACAGAGCAATCTGGAGCGGGAAGGGCCGCTGAGCCGGGGGGTGGGGGGGGAGAGGGGGACTAAAGGGAGGGAGGGTGGGGAGGACAGTAGGGAGAGCAGGGGTGTATAGAGTAAGACAGAGTTGGAGTGAGAGAGGGGGAATGAGAAAGAGATGGACGAGGAGGGGAAAAAAATATTTTTTTCCTTTTTAAAAACCCTATTTTATTTATTATAGTAAAGGGCTCCATTCCTGTGAATCCATTCAAAGCTGCAGCCAACAAAAACCAAACACAAAGCCAGGTAAATATATCTGTACTCAAAGTGAACACTGAATGCAGCACTGATCAAATTCAGATCATACACACACACACTCACACACACACACACACACACACACACACACACACACACACACACACACACACACACACACACACACACTCACACACACACTCACACACACACACACACACACACACACACACACACACACACTCACACACACACACTCACACACACACACACACACACACACACACACACACACACACACAGTCATACACGCTTATCAGCACAAATATCCATTGAGGCTCCTCCCTTTGTCTGCTCCTTCTATGTTTTCCTCAAAGCACTTTTCCCTGACCCTGATATATGTAGAGGAATACAATTATCTAGTGAGCTAAAAGTGGCTAGCGGTAGTTCATTTACTGTGTACATTGTGATTATGATTGGTAGCCAGATAAAACATAATAGCTTCAGGCAGTGTTCTTCTCACTAAAGAGTGAGATGGTTTATTTGCTTATTTGTGAACAGGCTAAAATTATGTTCATTTGCATTTTCAAGATGTTGGTACAAAGTAAATTGTTCTGGAGAAACAGAAAGAGAGGAAGACAGAAAAAGAGAGAGGGAAAAAGAGATAGAGAGCAAACGTCTCTGGCTCTGTCTGGCGTAAACATTGTTTTCCAGCTGGCCTATGTCTCCCCCCTCACACACACACTTTACACTTTATCATCAGATGAATGAGACTGAAATGTTAGTTTCGCAGCATGCTACACTGAGAGGCTGAGTAACACCAACGGGGTGACAGACATCATGTGTGTGTGTGTGGGGGGATGTTGGTGGGTGTCGGACATCGTTTGGGGGTGGGGGTGGGGGTGGCGTGGGTGAATGACTGAGAGAGGTCAAATGGCTGTGAACTCGGGTTACATGGATACCACTCATTCAGTTTCCTTTGACTCAGCGCTTTGTGGGCTGCAGTGTTCCCCTCTGTGGGGCTACCTCAGGGGGAATCAATGGCTCCCCTTTCAGGGAAACTGCAGATTACATTTCCTTTGTCTGCTTGTTACTACTCCCTTTCTCAGGTTCCTGTGGAGCCGAGCTTCCTCCCAAAGACATATGATTCATGGCCAGTCTCTGTGTTTTCAGGAGAAGCAGAATGAGTGTGTTAAAAACAAACAAGCATGTACAATGCTAATCACATAAGGAGTGGTTGATGTAAATATTGAATTACTGGCTGTCTAAGCTTCTGCCATTGCCCAGGGAAATACGGTGAAAAGCCACACTCACATGAAGGGAAACACGGTGAAAAGCCACACTCACATGAAGGGAAACACGGTGAAAAGCCACACTCACATGATGGGAAAATGGAGGCTTTGTGTCCCAGAGGAAAGAAGATTTGTGTTTTATCTGAAACAGGTGATGTCTGAAGCAAGAAAACCTGTAGCTGTATCTCCTGCATCTTTTCCTGTAACTCTGCCCACCTGTAGCTTCATCTCTACCTGTAACTCTGCCCACCTGTAGCTTCATCTCTACCTGTAACTCTGCCCACCTGTAGCTTCATCTCTACCTGTAACTCTGCTCACCTGTAGCTTCATCTCTACCTGTAACTCTGCCCACCTGTAGCTTCATCTCTATGTCATCTCATGCACATGCACATATACATACATAAATAACACATACTTACACACACACACATAACACATACTTACACACACACACACACACAACACATACTTACACACACACACACACACACACACACACACACAACACACACACTAACACACACACACACACACACACACACACACACAACACACACTCACACACACACACACACACACATAACACATACTTACACACACACACACACACATACATAACACATACTTACACACACACACACATAACACATACTTACACACACACTCACACACACACATGCACGCACACACATGCACACACGCACATGCACACACACTCACACACACACACACACACACACACACACTCCCTGTTATTGCAGACTTTCTTTCACTACGAGGGGGCATTACAGTTGGAGGGCAGCCCTAGAGGTCAAGTGTGGTACTGACATCCAGACCAGGCCAGTGAGCTGTTTTACACAGACGGTGGCCATAGACCACAGCCTTTTACTTAATAAAACACACAACTCAAGCTGGTCTGGCCTATGAAGTGACCCACAGGATGCTGTGAAAACTGTGTGTTTTCATAGCATCCTGAGCACAGAGCAATGTACCCTGAGTTACAGGGGTGACCGCTGGGTTTCCCTGCTGGAGTGGAGACTTTGTTGGGACAGTCAGCCTCCTGTTATGTCCAGGGGGAAAGGCAGGAGGAGTTTACTAACCCTTTCTGAGTGCTTGCATTTTCTAGAAAAGTCACTTTGAAGAAGTGGACCAGTGTGCCACTGTTTCCCCACTGCACGCTCCACACGGCCTGCTCGCTTAATGAACCTCCAAATTAAAAACCTGAGGAGAAGGGGGTCATTATGCCGCTAGCTCTTCCCTTACCCCTGGCCTGTTTGGGTATCTGCACCACTCTCCAAATAAATTCATTTGTTTTGCAGTTACATCACAAGGTCCTTTGAATGTCTGTCCCTGAGAAAACGGAGCGAGGGCGGTGCAGGGCATGGCCGAGGCTGGGGGTGCAGGGCGTGGCCGAGGCTGGGGGTACAGGGTGTGGCCGAGGCTGGGGGTGCAGGGCGTGGCCGAGGCTGGGGGTACAGGGTGTGGCCGAGGCTGGGGGTGCAGGGCGTGGCCGAGGCTGGGGCTGCAGGGCGTGGCCGAGGCTGGGGCTGCAGGGCGTGGCCGAGGCTGGGGGTACAGGGTGTGGCCGAGACTGAGCACACACTGCCACTCATATTGCCCTCCTAAACTCCAGCTGCTCTCCCAGCTCCCAGTCAAATAACACTTTGTCGCCTCCCGTCTGTGCTTGGACAGGGAGAGAGGTTCCCTTGTGCCGGGAGTGCTAACACGTCATTCTGCAGAGCATCTGCCAGGAGCGGCTGTACTTTTCCATCGCTTGGCCCATCAAAGACTAGGCTGCCCTCAGCTACATATCTGAGCACTTTTCTGAGCTGTCCAACCCAAACATGTGAGGGAGGAGGGCCTGTCTGAGGCTGGCTGCCGATAGGGTGGACCAGGCTGGTCCCGGAGCCCTTCCAGAAGCACTGCACACAGTCGCATACTCATTTAAATAAAAACAGCCAATGGATAAGACAATGCTAACCCTGAAATTAGAACAAAACAAAGTACCCCTGACATGCCATGGCTATTATAACATATAACCAAACACAACAACATGTGTCTAAACGTGAAATCTCCTTTGGTGTATGGAAAAAGAGGAATGGAAAATTAGATAAAAGATAAATTAGATAATTAGATAAAAGAGAAACCTTTAAAAAAACAACAGACAAAATATGAGCCTTAACCAATGCAAACTACAGACTTACTTAATAAATAAACTGGTGGTTGGCAAAGATTGAATGCATTCAGTTACACAGAAAATGGGATGGACATTCAACAGTAAAACAGCAAGTGCACGTGTTGTCTGCACTGAAGCATGAAAGGGCTGCAGGGAAACAGAGGGCAGTTGTTTTGCAGTGTGTAAAGGTGGTTAGGAGTCTCACAGCAGAAAGAGAGACAATGAAGCCTCTATAGCGTCACTTTCAGTAAGATGATCCGATCTGTCCGCCACACCTCCAGCCTGGAAGCCTACCCCTGCAGGAGTCTCTGCCACAAAAGAGCTCTTCAGGCAGGAGAGGTGACACTAGGGGCCCCGGTCCCGCAGCCCTGACAGTCACCTATGCAATCTGATCCATAACTGCCTTACCACGTTTCAAAAGGTCAGGAGGCAAATGCTATCCAGGGCCTCGAGCTTATTCCAGCGGAGCTGAAATGGGGCGTATTTACGGAATGCCTCTGCTGGCTCATTCAAGCTCAGACACAGTCGTCAAACCCCCCCCCCCCCCCCCCCCACCCCGCCCCCCGGGGAACACATTTGCATGTTACTCTTCAGTAAATTCAAAAGATTCAACTGTTTACCCTACAGCTATGAAAATCCCAAATGTTTTTTTTGGGATTCATTTTGACAGTGTAAGAAGAGCCTTTATTTTTTTTTAATGGCTGAAAATTTTTTTATTCAATGACATTATAATATAGACCTGATCATAAAAATGTTTCAGAAGTGAAGAGAAGGACAGTCTAGTCAACCAACTGAGGCTTGTCACTTGACCCCTCACACAGCGACCGTGAGGAGCGCTGAGTCTCTCACTCACAGATAATATCTGATCCTGAGTAAAACAAATGACTGCGGTGTGACATACACTAACCCACATCTGACTGGGTTCTGCACTGTGCCAGACATACCCTATGACAGGAACACAAGCACTGTCATGTTTCTCAGACTGATAGAGATGAACCCTGTGCCATGCACGCTTTGACATGTGGCGTCTCTAGAGCACAGATACGATCTCTCCAGCTCGATCCAACAGCCCTCATAACACATAACACAGCCTGCAGCTCTTTGATCTTTTACCCACAAACATGGGGGGAAGTTCCCTTTGATGGAGGCTAAAACATATCTACACACAGTGGGGGGCTAATCAGCTGAGAGACACTGCAACTGTCAGAATGAGAGTGTGTCACAATGAGAGTGTCAGAATGAAAGAGTGTCAGAATGAGAGTGTCGGAATGAGACTGTGCAGAATGAAAGAGTGTCAGAATGAGACTGTCAGAATGAGACTGTGCAGAATGAAAGAGTGTCAGAATGAGAGAGTGTCAGAATGAGAGTATGTCAGAATGAGAGTGTGTCAGAATGAGACTGTGCAGAATCAGAGTGTGTCAGAATGAGAGAGTGTCAGAATAAGCGTGTCAGAATGAAAGAGTGTCAGAATGAGAGAGTGTCAAAATGAGAGTGTCAGAATAAGACTGTGCAGAATGAGAGTGTGTCAGAATGAGAGAGTGTCAGAATAAGACTGTGCAGAATGACAGTGTGTCAGAATGAGAGTGTCAGAATGAGAGAGTGTCAGAATAAGACTGTGCAGAATGAGAGTGTGTCAGAATGAGACTGTGCAGAATGAGAGTGTGTCAGAATGAGAGAGTGTCAGAATGAGACTGTGCAGAATGAGAGTGTGTCAGAATGAGAGAGTGTCAGAATGAGAATGTCAGAATAAGACTGTGCAGAATGAGAGAGTGTCAGAATGAGACTGTGCAGAATGAGAGTGTGTCAGAATGAGAGAGTGTCAGAATGAGACTGTGCAGAATGAGAGAGTGTCAGAATGAGACTGTGCAGAATGAGAGTGTGTCAGAATGAGACTGTGCAGAATGAGAGTGTGTCAGAATGAGACTGTGCAGAATGAGAGTGTGTCAGAATGAGACTGTGCAGAATGAGAGAGTGTCAGAATGAGAGTGTCAGAATGAGACTGTGCAGAATGAGAGTGTGTCAGAATGAGAGTGTGTCAGAATGAGAGAGTGTCAGAATGAGGCAACTGTCAGCAGGAGGTAAACGAGGGCTACTTTTCTCCTAAGCTGTGCAGCAGGTGTGCTGGAGGATGAACACAGCCCCATCACCTTAGCCATGATCCACAAATATCCTGTCTGGGATGCGTTTGGACCTGTGTGCTTCGGAATACCTGCGGCAAACACAGGTGCCATGGATATGTGTGAGTCAGGTGCCTTATTGGCCAAGCAGACTGAAGCCTTATTGGCTGAACAGACTGAAGCACTCTCTGCTCCATCCCGCTGTTATATGGCGGGCCAAGAGCAGACACCGAGCCCAAGTGGTTTCCTGCTGCCCATTGGCCTCTGTGATTCTTGGATTTGAATCTGATGTTGTGTTTGGACAACTTGTTTGACCAAGCCCATCCAAACATTTCAGCAGTTTCATTAATTCACCTGAAAAGGAGACAGCAGCAGTATTGGAAAGGCTTGGTTACATACTTCAGAGCACACATTTGAATTTCCCATTTTCTTGTATGGAAACACAAGACATACTGGCACTATTTTGAACCAGGCAACTTTAATTTAATTAACACTTTTTTTAAGGCTGAGCAAACTTATCACACTGTATTCATTCAACTAAAACGTCCATAACTGACTCAATCAGAAATAATTTCTAATCATGAAAATATGCTATTTTACATCCTTTTGATATTTTAATTCATATTTTCCAATGATCTGGGCTTCTTTTCAGTCAAAACAATTATATAGATATTATACAGAAACTGCCACTTTTCTGTACAGCCCTTGATTAGCCTTACTGTGTTCAGCTTACATTGATTGGTTTTTGTTAAAAAGTGAATTACTTTGCAAATTAATTGTAAGATAGAGAAGGGATGAAACATTGATGTGAATTTGAATCTCTAATCAATAACAATGCTGTATCTGTGTTGAGAGTATACAGGCTGTTACTGCGTGGTGACTGAGAGTATACAGGCTGTTACTGCGTGGTGACCGAGAGTATACAGGCTGTTACTGCATGGTGACTGACAGTACAGGCTGTTACTGCGTGGTGACTGAGAGTATACAGGCTGTTATTGCGTGGTGACCGAGAGTATACAGGCTGTTATTGCGTGGTGACCGAGAGTATACAGGCTGTTACTGCGTGGTGACTGAGAGTATACAGGCTGTTACTGCGTGGTGACTGAGAGTATACAGGCTGTTACTGCGTGGTGACTGAGAGTATACAGGCTGTTACTGCGTGGTGACTGAGAGTATACAGGCTGTTACTGCGTGGTGACTGACAGTACAGGCTGCTACTGCGTGGTGACCGAAAGTATACAGGCTGTTACTGTGTGGTGACTGAGAGTATACAGGCTGTTACTGCGTGGTGACCGAGAGTATACAGGCTGTTACTGCGTGGTGACTGAGAGTATACAGGCTGTTACTGCGTGGTGACCGAGAGTATACAGGCTGTTACTGCGTGGTGACTGAGAGTATACAGGCTGTTACTGCGTGGTGACCGAGAGTATACAGGCTGTTACTACGTGGTGACTGAGAGTATACAGGCTGTTACTGCGTGGTGACTGACAGTACAGGCTGTTACTGCGTGGTGACCGAGAGTATACAGGCTGTTACTGCGTGGTGACTGAGAGTATACAGGCTGTTACTGCGTGGTGACTGACAGTACAGGCTGTTACTGCGTGGTGACTGAGAGTATACAGGCTGTTACTGCGTGGTGACTGAAGTACATGTTTGTATTTGGAGTGCTGGGGCTGAATTTTGTTTTCTGTTTCAGGTTCAGTCTGAAGATGAGGGTGTGGATCATCTTCCTCCTGTGCCTGGCTGGCAAAGCCCTGGCCGCCCCAGTGAGTCATTGGCCAATTGGAATCAATAATATTCAGATTTGACCAATAACATTTAAAGAGTGAAGAGTTAGGAGAGGGTAGGGTGGTGGGGGGGGGGGGGGGGACCTATATGATCATGCTCTACCTGTTAAGTGTTAGTGACATTAAAAAATGAAAGTAAAACAGACATTTTAAGTTTCAGCTCAAACTGTATTTCTCTGTAACTAATATTTTAAGTGTGCTGACAGTAAAATGTTGCATTTCAAAGCTCTGCTTAATTTTATTAGTGAACAGAGGCCACTGAACCAAAGGCCAAAGCCAGTCTCTCACAGTGCTGAGGGGGATGGCATGGCAGTCTCTCACAGTGCTGAGGGGGATGGCATGGCAGTCTCTCACAGTGCTGAGGGGGATGGCATGGCAGTCTCTCACAGTGCTGAGGGGGATGGCATGGCAGTCTCTCACAGTGCTGAAGGGGATGGCATGGCAGTCGCTGACAGCAGTATTTACTGCATTCTGTTCTGCAGACTGAAGAGGAACCCGTTGTTGAAGAGGAGCCCATCGTGGAGGACGACGCGGTGGTGGAGGAGCCAGCTGTAGAGGAGGTGAGGGACAGGGTTATGTTCCCCAGCCTGTACATGACACCAGCAGTGAGGGAGAAGAAGTGTCTGTATGTCACACTGCTTTATTACGTTAGGAGAATCAGATGCTGCAAAAACAGGAAGGCCTGTGTGTGACAAGCATTCATATGCCTTTTGTTGTTAACTCATCTCAGACTCAAAGGCAGAGTTCTGGATGAGCCATACAGTGTTTTTCAGGGGTTCATACAGCGCAGTGTGCTCTCCCTCCCTCCCTCTCACTGCTTCAGCACAGAATTCACCATGTATGGCTTCAGCTGCGTTCTTATGCGAAAACAGTATTTTTTTTCTTTTTTTTTTTGAAGCCTAGAGGGAACTGCACACCATAATTATAAACAGTAACTGCACCCTGGGTTTATATATAGCCAAAAAGGAAGCCATGTTGTTTTTATTTCTCCACCGCTTGTAATAGCAGCTGCTTGGGTTGTTTTTGGAGCTAAATTGAAAATCCTATCCTGCTTCCTCCAATGGGAATGCTCAGCTCGTTCACACCCAACACTCATAAAGGAGCTTCAGTCCATTAACTCACTTTGATGTTTCTCTGCCTCCCCTACACTATTTAAGCTCTCCCATTTCAGTAAACGTACCAGATTTAGCAGCAAACGCATGGTGGCTTAAGAGCGCCGTCTGGCCTCGGCCTGATCTCCTGTTGCTGTTTTTATTTGTTGCTGCAGGTGACAGAGGTGGGAGCTAACCCAGTCCAGGTGGAGACGGGCGAGTTTGACGAGGCCATCGAGGTTGTGGAGGATGTCGTTGCTGAGAGTGAGTTCTAACCCTTTCCTCACAGAGACAAAGATAACACTTCAGTCAGGCTGGTGTTCACTGCGTCAGGTGAATGAGCATCTGTCCTGAACACAGAAATCAGTCTTTAAATGACAATTCCACTTTGCCTGTTTGACTTTGAAAGCCTCATCATTTTGAAGTGACAGCTGTGGTATATTTTTCTTCCATCAAAAAGTTGTCAGAAAGACATTCAGCTGTCTAACAGGAGCATCTTACGGAGAGCAGCCATTGGTTAACAGGCATATAAATACGTCACTTCAGCCTAGTTTAAACCAACTCAGGCAATTAACCATCAGCTGCATGGAGGTGGAGCTCAGTAAAAACCGCGGTAATGACGCCATCAGCTGCATGGAGGTGGAGCTAAGTAAAAACCGCGGTAATGACAGACTGCGTTAGTCTAAACACAGAAGGCTGTAACTGTGTGCTCTTTCCTGCTCAACTAAACTGTACAAACCACTCAAACGCGGCCTGGCAGAGCCACTGGCATGCCTTCCCAATGACACATAACATGATATTATTCACTGAGTAAAAATACTCAGACAATATTACCAGCACATATTGACAGGGTCGTACCTAGAAATTCTGGACCCTGTACACAGGCAGGCTCTGAGGGCCTCTCCACTCTTTATAAAAAAATGCCCAGATTTTCGTGGGCCCCTTCAAACCCTTGGGCCCTGTATACTTAGTACCCTTCTTCCCCTGGTACTATGCTCCTGCATATTGATAAGAGTTGGGAAATTAAAAAACACATTTTATGTTTTGTGTAAGAAAGCAAAGTATTTCACAATGAACCCCAGGATAATGCTATGGTAGACCTACCAGGCATGGACCAAGTCAATGGCCCTAAATAATTCACTTTATATGCAAAAACATTTTCACTGGGTCTGTCTCAGCCCTGGAGATACAATGCCCAAAGTGAAAACACAAAGAATTGGGAACTGAGCACAAGTCTGTTAGCATAGCCAATCCCCACACAGCAGGGAGGACCGTGCCACAGGCCCTGCAGCAGAGAGTCAGGCAAACAAACCAGCAAATACACAGATCCACTGCAGCCCTGCAAATGTTTACATATACACCTTCCCCCCCACAGACCCCTGCCTCAACCATCACTGCAAGAAGGGCAAAGTGTGCGAGGTAGATGACAGCAACTCTCCCATGTGCGTGTGCCAGGACCCCTCCACCTGCCCCCCTTCTGCTGGAGAGTTCGAGCACGTGAGTGTCCTGTACAAGCACAGACACGCATGTGCAAACACGCACTCACACACACACACACACACACACACACACACACACACACACACACACACACACACACACACACACATTCTTCATTAAACTGCATAATGTTGGCAGAGTCTTATACAGACTTGGCCTTTCTGAAGTTAATTCAGTCTATGGGAGCACTTGTTTTCCTTTGGTATGGTGGGACACAGTCTCGGGGTGCACCTGTTTTGAAAAGAACATAACGTCATAAACTATCTCCGGATTTTATGCCATGACTTGCTCATAAAACAGAAGTAAAGAATTGGGATGCCAGAGCTCAAAGTGATAGCTGCAAAAGTAAGGTCCCCTCATCGGTCATCATATCTGAAACACAGGACAGGTACGTCATATCCGTAACATAGGACAGGTATGTCATATCCGTAACATAGGACAGGTATGTCATATCCGTAACATAGGACAGGTACATCATATCTGAAACACAGGACAGGTATGTCATATCCGTAACATAGGACAGGTACATCATATCTGAAACATAGGACAGGTACATCATATCCGTAACATAGGACAGGTACATCATATCCGTAACATAGGACAGGTATGTCATATCCGTAACATAGGACAGGTACATCATATCCATAACATAGGACAGGTACGTCATATGCGTAACATAGGACAGGTACGTCATATTCCGTAACATAGGACAGGTACATCATATCTGAAACACAGGACAGGTACATCATATCCGTAACATAGGACAGGTACATCATATCCGTAACATAGGACAGGTACGTCATATCCGTAACATAGGACAGGTACATCATATCTGAAACACAGGACAGGTACATCATATCCGTAACATAGGACAGGTACATCATATCTGAAACACAGGACAGGTACATCATATCCGTAACATAGGACAGGTACGTCATATCCGTAACATAGGACAGGTACATCATATCCGTAACATAGGACAGGTACGTCATATCCGTAACATAGGACAGGTACATCATATCCGTAACATAGGACAGGTACATCATATCCGTAACATAGGACAGGTACGTCATATTCCGTAACATAGGACAGGTACGTCATATCCGTAACATAGGACAGGTACATCATATCCGTAACATAGGACAGGTACATCATATCCGTAACATAGGACAGGTACGTCATATCCGTAACATAGGACAGGTACATCATATCCGTAACATAGGACAGGTACATCATATCCGTAACATAGGACAGGTATGTCATATCCGTAACATAGGACAGGTACATCATATCCGTAACATAGGACAGGTACGTCATATCCGTAACATAGGACAGGTACATCATATCCGTAACATAGGACAGGTACGTCATATTCCGTAACATAGGACAGGTACGTCATATCTGAAACATAGGACAGGTACATCATATCCGTAACATAGGACAGGTATGTCATATCCGTAACATAGGACAGGTATGTCATATCCGTAACATAGGACAGGTACGTCATATCCGTAACATAGGACAGGTACGTCATATCCGTAACATAGGACAGGTATGTCATATCCGTAACATAGGACAGGTATGTCATATCCGTAACATAGGACAGGTACATCATATCCGTAACATAGGACAGGTACATCATATCCGTAACATAGGACAGGTACATCATATCTGACACATACACAAAACTGAACATCACAGCATGTGGGAAATCATATTAGCAGGAAGGCAGAAAATTGACAAAATATTCAAATTTTCACAGACATGTCGGTGTTTGAGCTTGAATCATTGTTCTCTAGGATGTGGCATATAGCTGAGAGTGCCAAGATGGATCACTTCGGTATATAATGCGGCTGATGTGAGCTTGTGGCTGCTGGTGAAGCGTCATTCAGCAGAAAGGGGTCTGCGCTCATATTTGGGACCAGTCAGCACTGCACCCCAGCGGCCTGACACACTGGGGAGATCAACCATGGGTTACATTGAGGATCATTTTTAAAAAAAAATTGTCATTTTTGTTTTTTCTTTTTGCAGGTCTGTGGCACCGACAACAAGACCTATGACTCCTCCTGCCACTTCTTTGCCACCAAGTGCACCCTGGAGGGAACCAAGAAGGGTCACAAGCTGCACCTGGACTACATTGGCCCCTGCAAATGTGAGTACACATACATTCAGTCTGAGGCCCTGAATATGTGTGTGAAAAATGAGAACAACATCACGCCCTGCAAATATAAGGAAAGGTAGAGTCTTCACTCTGTCCTGCAGATATAAGGTAAGGTAGAGAATAGATCAGGACTCCCCTATAGACTATCTAAAGAGAAAGTTAATAACAACAGCCTAGGATAAAAACAAGTGCAGATAAGTGCAGAGACATTACAAAGAGCAAGGGAGATGAGTGCAAATTTGAAAATCTTTTGCATGACATAAACGATACAAATGATTTTTTCATTAAACAGCTCCACAATTACATCAGTCACAATTCTGGAATCACATTTTTTTGTGAAAGAGCTGTGAAACACTCACAGAATGTCACTAATGATGTGCTAAATTCAAAAATTGTTGCAAACAACTTGTTTTGCATGACAGCGATAACATGCTTTCGCTACAACATACAGACACTCCCTCATTCCCTGCAAACTGAAACACGTGCAGCGTCCACCTCTGAAACAGAACCTCTACAGAGTGGAAAAAAACTCAGAAAATCAGAATCTCAGCAAAGACAGAAGCTCTACAAAAAAGGGCAGAAGATCCCATTAAGCTGCTTTGGAGTGAAGCCCAAAGTGGCCGCGCTTTCTCAGCCTGGGTGGGAGTGATTGATGGGATCACATGCCCTGGCTCGCCTGGCGTTACGCTGTCTCCACAGAAACCGCAGGATCCTTCCAGCCATCCCTCTGAGTCAGACTCCGCAGGTCTGAGAGGCCCAGCTGGAGCTCCTGCTATCGTGCTATCATGCTAAGGCTGGGCTGACCACAGAGGAGACTGTCAAACAGGAATGCTCTGGGCCTCACAATATATACTTAAGGAGGCAATGAATCTAACTGCTCTGGCAGATTGTAAAAGAAGAAAAAAGTATATTTGCATTTAATTACAGAAGTTGAAGTACAAAGTGCCTTAGTGGTTAGCTTGTGGTTTATGCCCATTTCTGGATAATAACCAACTCAGTTTTTTAAAAAATGATACATGTTATATGGAAATATAATTCAACTTCTGTTAAACCAAAAGGGGCAGATTTTAGAAGACCAGCATGACAATGGTTTAATTATGATGTGACAAAATTATTTGCTTATTGTCCAAACTCATTTTTCATTCATTAGTCTATTGGTCTAAGCTTGTGGCTCAAATCAAGACTTATTCTGATTTCACACTGGACCGATCAATAAATTCTGAACATGGAATGGAATGTTTGTTTAAATGGCATTGCTGTAAAATACTTTAGGAGCTGGGTTAACCACCCTGTGATTACAGATTAAATTCCTTACCTACATTACTCCAGCAGTGTAAATAGTGTGTAAAAATGTTGAGTGTAAGTGTTGAGTGTGTGCTGAATGCTCAGGTGTAAATGTGTCTTGACAGTCATCGCCCCTTGCCTGGACAACGAGCTGAGTGAGTTTCCCCTGCGCATGAGGGACTGGCTGAAGAACGTTTTAGTCACCCTCTACGAGCGCGATGAGGACCACAACCTGCTGAACGAGAAGCAGAAGCTCAGAGTGAGTCTCATCTCATGGCATCCTTACAGGCTGCTGTTCAGATTTACACATTCAAACAGCCGTGCTGTTCAGATTTACACAATCGAACAGCCGTGCTGTTCAGATTTACACATTCAAACAGCCGTGCTGTTCAGATTTACACAATCGAACAGCCGTGCTGTTCAGATTTACACATTCGAACAGCCGTGCTGTTCAGATTTACACATTGGAACAGCCATGCTGTTCAGATTTACACATTCAAACAGCCGTGCTGTTCAGATTTACACATTCAAACAGCCGTGCTGTTCAGATTTACACATTCGAACAGCCATGCTGTTCAGATTTACACATTCGAACAGCCGTGCTGTTCAGATTTACACATTCGAACAGCCGTGCTGTTCAAATTTACACTGTTTACAGTGCTCATGCTCCTGCTGTCTGAGGTTATCCAGGTAGGGAGTCCTCCAGCACGGGCTAAGGCACCATCATGTCTCTTGCCTGCAGGTGAAGAAGATCTTTGAGAACGAGAAGAGGCTGCACGCTGGGGAACACTCCCTGGACCTTCTGGCTCACGACTTCGAAAAGAACTACAACATGTACATCTTCCCTGTCCACTGGCAGTTCGGCCAGCTCGACCAGCACCCCGTTGATGGGTATGTTCCCCTCGGCCCCACCCCCACGGAGGCCAGCGGGCCAATGACTGCTGTCGCTAACAAAATGTTATCTAACCAGTGCCTGATTTAACCAGCGGCCGCCCCACCTGTTTAATGCTATGATGAGCTCATGAGGTTGGCTTGCTAATGCTCATAAGGGCTCTTAGCAAAGATGAGGGGGATCGATATTCAGCTTTCTTACTTTCTTTCTTCTGATCACAGACTGTGTATACGAACACATATCAAATCAGTCAAAGCTGAAAAAAATGTGAAATGTGGGCCAATAGAAGATACAAAAAAACTCAAATGAGTGAAATGTTCACACGCACTTTTAGTTTATACAAATATTTTCCATGCACTGTTGTTTTGCCACATGAGCAGAAGGCTCAGTGAAGCATGGTGTCTAAGTGTTGTGCATATTTGGGTGTTTGTTTTGGGGACAGGTTCCTGTCCCACACTGAGCTGGCTCCTCTGCGTGCCCCCCTCATTCCCATGGAGCACTGCACCACTCGCTTCTTTGAGCAGTGTGACTCTGACAACGACAAGTACATCGCTCTGGAGGAATGGGCCAGCTGCTTCGGCATCAAAGAGCGTGAGTGGCCTCACCCAACACCCTGCCCCTAACATACCCAACACCCTGCCCCTGACACACCCAACACCCTGCCCCTAACATACCCAACACCCTGCCCCTGACACACCCACACCCTGCCCCTAACATACCCAACACCCTGCCCCTAACAAACCCAACACCCTGCCCCTGACAAACCCAACACCCTGCCCCTGACACACCCAACACCCTGCCCCTAACACACCCAAAACCCTGCCCCTATAATACCCAACACCCTGCCCCTGACACACCCACACCCTGCCCCTAACAAACCCAACACCCTGCCCCTGACACACCCAACACCCAGCCCCTGACACACCCAACACCCTGCCCCTGACACACCCACACCCTGCCCCTGATACACCCAACACCCTGCCCCTAACAAACCCAACACCCTGCCCCTGACACACCCAACACCCTGCCCCTGACACACCCAACACCCTGCCCCTGACAAACCCAACACCCTGCCCCTGACACACCCACACCCTGCCCCTAACAAACCCAACACCCTGCCCCTGACACACCCACACCCTGCCCCTGATAGTTTTTAAAGATAAATTTACATATTCAGCCATTAGAAAAAATGGGTGGAGGTGGAATATGGAAGACCAAAACATTGATGCTGTGGTTCTTTTTTTCTGTTTTGCAGAGGATGTCGACAAGGACCTTGTCCTCTAAATTCAGCCCTGCAGTGATGACTCCTTTCTTACATTGGGAAAAGGTGCTAACCCTAAATTAAAATCAAGATAACGGTGCTAATATCGTTTTTTAACAACCTTATCTATACCACTAAAAAGAAGAAAAAAAATTAAAAGTTGTGCACAGTTCTAACTAACCTTCACAAAAGGTGTACAAGTATGCTTCCAGTACTTTATTTGTTTGTGTAAATTAACAGTTTTCCAGATGGAGAAAGAGTAAAGCAGAGAGGGCTTTCTAGGGGCACAATCTGTTGGACTGCAGCTGGACTTTGTCTGTAGAATGATACATGATGTTGGATGAAAAGCTATATACATTCTGGATTGGTACATTCCTCTAAATCGGGTCCTTATTCTTAATTTCAATTGGCAATCTTGAAGAGACAAATGTAAATTGAAAATAAAGTTTCTAAATAAATGTTATTTCTCTTGCTTTCCTAATCTTTTAAATTGTTTTTGTTTGGTGGTGGGTTCACCTTTGCCTTTGCTGTGTTTTCTTTTAACGGGACAACGTTTTTATGTTAAGCCCTGTGCGTCACGAAGTCTGTTGTTTTTATTTTTCTATTGTTCCATTTTACGGAGACGGGAAAAATGTGTACTGACATTTTAAACAATAAAAGAAAATATTCTTTGAAAATGAGAGGACAGAATCTCGCAGGTTGAGAACTTTTCTCCTAACTTGTTCACTCAACAAATGAATTTTTCCACAGTGTGAACATTCTAAACTCTTTATATGAATAAAAGCTGAAACTGAAAGCCTTTGCATGCATTTAAATCTGCTCTTCTTTTCCTGTTTAAGTGACGAGGGCTACAGCATGGGCAGCCACTGCATAAATATTCTGACATGCTCAATACACATGCAAACATCAAGTCCACAAGAATTTGAAGTACATTTTCAATTTCAAATGACCAAATTCATTCACATTTCCGCTTTCCAGGTCAGTACCTACCATATGCCTCTGTGAATATAAAATACAAATGCTATAAACGTACACTTCGTAGTTTGTATCTGCATTATTCATACTATAGATTTGTTATTAATAAAATCCTCAGTATTATACAGTTTGTCTCTGTTTTATTTACTTTAATGAAACAAGAGGGAATTAGACATGTATGCACGTGCTCGAATCATGAAATTAAAGAATAAGTAGCGCACTGTTTCCACACACATCCGCCGTACTCGTTTGTCTATGACCCCTGCTTCACGTGGTGCATCCAGTGTTGCTCCTCTGTTCAGAAGACTGCTTAAAAAAGAGAAAGAGACTTTCAGACCGGCGTGTTGCGGGGACCTGCTTCGGGAGAAAAGTAAAATCAGCAAACGCAATTGTTTTTTTTTTTTTCTTTTAGTTCAAAATAGAAAGACGTTGAAGTTATAGAAATACTACCACATGGCACCTCAATGTATACTGTCAATGTCTGTGCTATTCCTCTTTCTCTTCTAAAACTGGACATTATGTAAACGATCAACTGGACACACACGTGTTTTGAGTTTGAAGTGGGGAGTTGACATCATTTGTTTATATAATGGTTTTGCAGGGAACGCCATTAGGCTTTTTCTGCATGCTATAATTTTCGGTCTATTTTAAAGCTTCAAACGGTCCTGCAGGATCCTACTGCAGCCAGGCCGAGCAGACCAAAACAGACCTTTCTGTAAGATATAGCAATTATCAATTTCCTCTGAAGAAGGGGTCCCAGTGATTTTAGTTAGGCCTACAGAGACATAGAGCTAGAAGTAAACAGACACCCTTAGTTTTATCAAACACTTCTGGTATCTATTTACTTTCATGTCTCTGTACATGCAGGCTATTTATACATACGTGGCGCGATTTACTCTCGTTTTGGAAGGGTAAATAGCCAACATATTGGTGCTTTAATGCTGGTTTCAAAGAATCTCCCTCCCTATATTGTGTAAAGACAATAGCATGACGCCAGTGTTTCCATTTTCATTTATTTTGTCATGTATTATTTATTGAAAAACTGTAAAACAACCAGTTTACAGCGGCCTGTAATAGCTCTTCAGTTCAGTCTGCAGACACGTGGCAGGGGGTCCAGAACAATGATCTGCATGGACGCTAATGAATTACAAGATAAGACTATGCAGTTATTACATCGCTGTTGTGGAGGATAATAGAGGGCTTTAAACCATTGTACACCCCAAAAATACTTCCAGTTTATCATGGCTGGATGGAGAATGCACGAAGGCATCCACTGGAGTCCAGACGGTAACACGGTTGGGATATCCAACAATTTAACAGACGAAGGAGATAGGAAAATTACTCAGAAAACTAAACGGGGAGGGTGGAGGGGGTGCTCCGTCTGGATTCAGCTGCCGCTGGCAGACTCATTGTAGAAACACTGGGAATCCCTCCGGAGCTGCAGTTACCCTTTCACCAGCTGCACCTTCCCAGCCGGACGCTCACGCCTGGAATTGAACCACAGCCGCCCGCCGAGACAAGCGGCAGCCCCACCCCTACCACAGAGCAAAGCGGAAGAAAAAGAAAAACCGCCCACTTGAACAAAGCGATGCGAATTTTGTGCTCTCTGTAAATTTGCTGCATTTGCAGTCATCGAAGCTGAACGCGTTCACTGTACCCGTGATTGAGCTCGGTGTAAAATCGGTGTGACCCGTTTAGGCTGAGCTGCCTGCGCTGCGCCGCGCCTGCATCTCATCACAGGACGTGAAATCGTGGCGCTTATTGACACTCAGCTGTCAACTCCCCAGTGCACCTCTCTGGCACCATAATTCAGTTCTGCAGGCAAACCTCTCCACATTCTTTGCCTTAAAAAAACTGCTGAGTACCAAATGATAACATTTGGACCAGACAATGCGTGTCTATCGTTTGAGCTGTTACTAAGCTGCTAAAGCTAAGCTACACATGTGTCTGTGTGCGAGCCTATTACAGAGCAATTCAAAACAATAATAGAAAGAATCATTAGTGCAGACACAGAGACGGACATTTGAGTATGTTAATATTTAAAATCAATTTGTATTTAATCCGTATCGATGTTTAGGCTACATGTTCACATTTTCGGATAGATCAGCAGGCTTATTTCAGGCCTCTTTTGACTGTCTGACATGAATTGGACAAACGCATTAACTAAAACATAATGCGAGATCTCCATGACAGGATCCCATCTTTTGCGTTTATTTTCCAAGTGATAACTTTGAATTTTAACAGCATCGCTTTTATTGAGATGCTGATTGTTTTGAAGGAACGAAGTTTTTGGTTTTGTCAGACAATTACATCCCATGTTCAAAGCGGAGACTGTGTCGTCCTCTGCTGGATAATTAAATCATTGTTTTCATAACGGAGCTGTTGTGATGTATCGACTTGTAACATAATATTGTACAATGCTGAGGGAATGACTTCCGTTTTAATCAACAAACATGTTACTGTAGAACTTTAGAGATACTAATATCTCTATTAACCAGCCATCATGTAAAACAACCACACTGACAACTAAAAAGGCCGCCATATTGCTGATTTGGTATTTCTATTAATTATTATGCTGGTAAAGTGATTTGAAGGAAGAAAACCTGACCAAATGGGCTACATCTTCATGCTCAAGGCTTTTCTTCATAACAGAAGAAAAGATTTATGTTTTTATGAAACAGCATTGTGTCTGGTTGGAGTCAAATCCTTTTGAGGTTAAAACGGTGGTAATTAGTGTGAAATGTAATTGTTTAAGTCATTTGATTATGGGCACTCTTGAAAATGATTGAAAGTCTTGACACTAGACCCTCAGTCAGCAATAAAGTATTTGGATAGCTTCATTTACTGTTTTGGCCCAGGTGTCCTGAAACCTGATTGGTGCCATCAGACCTTGAAGGTGGGTGTGGTTGACTGAAGCAAACCACACCCCTAAATGTCTCAGAATTTTGCATTGTTCATCATCCTCCAGTTAGCAGTTAAACACCATCTTTTTCAATTCAGATGTTCCTAAATAGACATTCTCTTCTTAATCCCTATTAACTGTACTTCCATCTGAGGTTCCTTGGTAGAAGAAAAACTTCTTTAAATTAATGCAAAATAGTTTCTCCAATGAAAGTGTGATTATAAAGTACATTAGTAAAAATGCAGTACAAAAGGAATTCAATAAGATGAATGAAATAAAAACTTCAAATGTTTATTAGCAAAGCACATTCATGGTTAGTGTATGTCAATGGTTGCTGGCCAGCTCATAAAGGGAGGAACAAACTTTATTTTTAAACCTATCATTACTTTCAACCTGTTTCCATTTATCCTTCTTGATTATCAATAAAATAATTATTCACTGAGTAAATAATTTACCCCATCAGACTGAGGGCTGGGTTTCTGTCTTTACCCCATCAGACTGAGGGCTGGGTTTCTGTCTTTACCCCATCAGACTGAGGGCTGGGTTAGTGTCTTTACCCCATCAGACTGAGGGCTGGGTTTCTGTCTTTACCCCATCAGACTGAGGGCTGGGTTTCTGTCTTTACCCCATCAGACTGAGGGCTGGGTTAGTGTCTTTACCCCATCAGACTGAGGGCTGGGTTTCTGTCTTTACCCCATCAGACTGAGGGCTGGGTTAGTGTCTTTACCCCATCAGACTGAGGGCTGGGTTTCTGTCTTTACCCCATCAGACTGAGGGCTGGGTTTCTGTCTTTACCCCATCAGACTGAGGGCTGGGTTAGTGTCTTTACCCCATCAGACTGAGGGCTGGGTTTCTGTCTTTACCCCATCAGACTGAGGGCTGGGTTTCTGTCTTTACCCCATCAGACTGAGGGCTGGGTTTCTGTCTTTACCCCATCAGACTGAGGGCTGGGTTAGTGTCTTTACCCCATCAGACTGAGGGCTGGGTTAGTGTCTTTACCCCATCAGACTGAGGGCTGGGTTAGTGTCTTTACCCCATCAGACTGAGGGCTGGGTTTCTGTCTTTACCCCATCAGACTGAGGGCTGGGTTAGTGTCTTTACCCCATCAGACTGAGGGCTGGGTTTCTGTCTTTACCCCATCAGACTGAGGGCTGGGTTAGTGTCTTTACCCCATCAGACTGAGGGCTGGGTTAGTGTCTTTACCCCATCAGACTGAGGGCTGGGTTAGTGTCTTTACCCCATCAGACTGAGGGCTGGGTTTCTGTCTTTACCCCATCAGACTGAGGGCTGGGTTTCTGTCTTTACCCCATCAGACTGAGGGCTGGGTTAGTGTCTTTACCCCATCAGACTGAGGGCTGGGTTAGTGTCTTTACCCCATCAGACTGAGGGCTGGGTTTCTGTCTTTACCCCATCAGACTGAGGGCTGGGTTAGTGTCTTTACCCCATCAGACTGAGGGCTGGGTTAGTGTCTTTACCCCATCAGACTGAGGGCTGGGTTAGTGTCTTTACCCCATCAGACTGAGGGCTGGGTTTCTGTCTTTACCCCATCAGACTGAGGGCTGGGTTTCTGTCTTTACCCCATCAGACTGAGGGCTGGGTTAGTGTCTTTACCCCATCAGACTGAGGGCTGGGTTTCTGTCTTTACCCCATCAGACTGAGGGCTGGGTTAGTGTCTTTACCCCATCAGACTGAGGGCTGGGTTAGTGTCTTTACCCCATCAGACTGAGGGCTGGGTTAGTGTCTTTACCCCATCAGACTGAGGGCTGGGTTTCTGTCTTTACCCCATCAGACTGAGGGCTGGGTTAGTGTCTTTACCCCATCAGACTGAGGGCTGGGTTAGTGTCTTTACCCCATCAGACTGAGGGCTGGGTTTCTGTCTTTACCCCATCAGACTGAGGGCTGGGTTAGTGTCTTTACCCCATCAGACTGAGGGCTGGGTTAGTGTCTTTACCCCATCAGACTGAGGGCTGGGTTAGTGTCTTTACCCCATCAGACTGAGGGCTGGGTTTCTGTCTTTACCCCATCAGACTGAGGGCTGGGTTTCTGTCTTTACCCCATCAGACTGAGGGCTGGGTTAGTGTCTTTACCCCATCAGACTGAGGGCTGGGTTTCTGTCTTTACCCCATCAGACTGAGGGCTGGGTTAGTGTCTTTACCCCATCAGACTGAGGGCTGGGTTTCTGTCTTTACCCCATCAGACTGAGGGCTGGGTTAGTGTCTTTACCCCATCAGACTGAGGGCTGGGTTAGTGTCTTTACCCCATCAGACTGAGGGCTGGGTTAGTGTCTTTACCCCATCAGACTGAGGGCTGGGTTTCTGGCTTTACCCCATCAGACTGAGGGCTGAGTTTCTGTCTTTATCCCAACAGACTGAGAGCTGGGTTAGTGTCTTTACCCCATCAGACTGAGGGCTGGGTTAGTGTCTTTATCCCATCAGACTGAGGGCTGGGTTAGTGTCTTTACCCCATCAGACTGAGGGCTGGGTTTCTGTCTTTACCCCATCAGACTGAGGGCTGGGTTAGTGTCTTTACCCCATCAGACTGAGGGCTGGGTTAGTGTCTTTACCCCATCAGACTGAGGGCTGGGTTAGTGTCTTTACCCCATCAGACTGAGGGCTGGGTTTCTGGCTTTACCCCATCAGACTGAGGGCTGGGTTAGTGTCTTTACCCCATCAGACTGAGGGCTGGGTTAGTGTCTTTACCCCATCAGACTGAGGGCTGGGTTTCTGTCTTTACCCCATCAGACTGAGGGCTGGGTTAGTGTCTTTACCCCATCAGACTGAGGGCTGGGTTAGTGTCTTTACCCCATCAGACTGAGGGCTGGGTTAGTGTCTTTACCCCATCAGACTGAGGGCTGGGTTTCTGTCTTTACCCCATCAGACTGAGGGCTGGGTTTCTGTCTTTACCCCATCAGACTGAGGGCTGGGTTAGTGTCTTTACCCCATCAGACTGAGGGCTGGGTTTCTGTCTTTACCCCATCAGACTGAGGGCTGGGTTAGTGTCTTTACCCCATCAGACTGAGGGCTGGGTTTCTGTCTTTACCCCATCAGACTGAGGGCTGGGTTAGTGTCTTTACCCCATCAGACTGAGGGCTGGGTTAGTGTCTTTACCCCATCAGACTCTCTTCTAACCGGCCAAAGGGCTGTGCATCACTCCGCATCCCTTGCTCTGCTGCCAAAAACCTCCCCATTACAGCAGGGGTGGAGCAAAGCCTCCCCATTACAGCAGGGGTGGAGCAAAACCTCCCCATTACAGCAGGAGTGGAGCAAAACCTCCCCATTACAGCAGGGGTGGAGCAAAACCTCCCTATTACAGCAGGGGTGGAGCAAAACCTCTCCATTACAGCAGGGGTGGAGCAAAACCTCCCTATTACAGCAGGGGTGGAGCAAAGCCTCCCCATTACAGCAGGGGTGGAGCAAAACCTCCCCATTACAGCAGGAGTGGAGCAAAACCTCCCCATTACAGCAGGGGTGGAGCAAAACCTCCCTATTACAGCAGGGGTGGAGCAAAACCTCCCCATTACAGCAGGGGTGGAGCAAAACCTCCCTATTACAGCAGGGGTGGAGCAAAACCTCTCCATTACAGCAGGGGTGGAGCAAAACCTCCCTATTACAGCAGGGGTGGAGCAAAACCTCTCCATTACAGCAGGGGTGGAGCAAAACCTCCCCATTACAGCAGGGGTGGAGAAAAACCTTCCAATTACAGCAGGGGTGGAGCAAAACCCCCCCATTACAGCAGGGGTGGAGCAAAACCTCCCCAATACAAAAGAGGGGGAGCAAAACCTCCCCATTACAGCAGGGGTGGAGCAAAACCTCCCCATTACAGCAGGGGTGGAGCAAAACCTCCCCATTACAGCAGGGGTGGAGCAAAACCTCCCCAATACAAAAGAGGTGGAGCAAAACCTCCCCATTACAGCAGGGGTGGAGCAAAACCTCCCTATTACAGCAGGGGTGGAGCAAAACCTCTCCATTACAGCAGGGGTGGAGCAAAACCTCCCTATTACAGCAGGGGTGGAGCAAAACCTCCCCATTACAGCAGGGGTGGAGCAAAACCTCCCCATTACAGCAGGGGTGGAGCAAAACCTCCCCATTACAGCAGGGGTGGAGCAAAACCTCCCTATTACAGCAGGGGTGGAGCAAAACCTCTCCATTACAGCAGGGGTGGAGCAAAACCTCCCCATTACAGCAGGGGTGGAGCAAAACCTCCCCAATACAACAGGGGTGGAGCAAAACCTCCCCATTACAGCAGGGGTGGAGCAAAACCTCCCTATTACAGCAGGGGTGGAGCAAAACCTCTCCATTACAGCAGGGGTGGAGCAAAACCTTCCTATTACAGCAGGGGTGGAGCAAAACCTCTCCATTACAGCAGGGGTGGAGCAAAACCTCCCTATTACAGCAGGGGTGGAGCAAAACCTCGCCATTACAGCAGGGGTGGAGCAAAACCTCCCTATTACAGCAGGGGTGGAGCAAACCTCTCCATTACAGCAGGGGTGGAGCAAAACCTCCCCATTACAGCAGGGGTGGAGCAAAACCTCCCCAATACAAAAGAGGTGGAGCAAAACCTCCCCATTACAGCAGGGGTGGAGCAAAACCTCCCTATTACAGCAGGGGTGGAGCAAAACCTCTCCATTACAGCAGGGGTGGAGCAAAACCTCCCTATTACAGCAGGGGTGGAGCAAAACCTCTCCATTACAGCAGGGGTGGAGCAAAACCTCCCTATTACAGCAGGGGTGGAGCAAAACCTCTCCATTACAGCAGGGGTGGAGCAAAACCTCCCCATTACAGCAGGGGTAGAGAAAAACCTTCCCATTACAGCAGGGGTGGAGCAAAACCTCCCCATTACAGCAGGGGTGGAGCAAAACCTCCCCATTACAGCAGGAGTGGAGCAAAACCTCCCCATTACAGCAGGAGTGGAGCAAAACCTCCCCATTACAGCAGGGGTGGAGCAAAACCTCCCCATTACAGCAGGGGTGTCCATGTTACTGTGTAATGTCAGCAAACTGTGTAATCAACTGCTTTATTGATCAATTAAGTGTTCAGAAACAGAAACCCAGATCACCCTGTAGCCCACTGGGCAAACTTGATGAAGACACTAGCTGGAAAACCAGGTTTACAGGTTTGTCATGGTCTTTTTGTCATGTCATTTCACTTTTTTTACAGTTTAAGCTCTATAGTTTCCTTACGTCTGGTGTGATTTGAGGTTAATGAGGTAGAATCATTGTTTGTTCACCCTGTGCTCCACATGACCTAGATCTCCTTGCCTCATTCTATCTCTGTTCATCTCCATTCATTTCATCAAACCACTTAGAAAACACAGCTCTAGCACATATACTTTTAGGGAGAAATACAAAACCACCTGGCAACATTTTCCTCTTACAATTTCCTCTCAGGCTAATGACTTGTCTGTGTTTTCTTGGAGTTTAACGGTGTGTTGGATTTATAATTGTTTTTGTCTGTCTTTTGTGGTTGCTATAAAGCTTGCCCTTTCTGGCCCATAAAATTAGTTTTATGTTCAATTACAAAGTCAATTAAATGTTCCTGTTCACTTGAGTATAAAATTCTTGCTGAGATTTGCATCATCATTTTTGTTTGTCATTTTGTATCTTGTTCATTTGAGCATATATTTCATGTAAACTGGATGACTCAGTACAGATTTGCCTCATTACCATGTGCATTTCAGTCTGCTGTTAACACTCTGGCAAGTTTTAGTGCATTCAGGCAGTTCACATGTAGATGTGCTATGTTAAAATGTGAAATGTGCTGACATGGGTCCTCTGCTTTCACTCATGAGTTTATCAAGGACTATAACTGTCAGATCACTCACACACTCTCATGCTGAATAAAAAATTAAAGGCAGACATTATCATGAAGTCCAAAAACATACAACCCACTGCTGTGTTAAAGCCAAGATTATTTATGTGTTGATGTGTTAGTCTTACATTGTGGATATAATACAGAAATGGGTACTGTAAAAAATCACAGAAGTACCTGTATACACTGACAATTTGCTAACTGAATTGGCTTACTGTTGCATGTAAAGCAATACTCAAAACTGATGAATACTCATTCCTTTTGAGAAACATTACATTTTTCATTTGCAATGTAGACGGAGAGGTGAATAGTAGGGCGGTAGCAGAAATTTAAAAAACAAAGCAAATGGCAACACTGGCCCACTCCAGCCCGACTTGTTTTCTGACTTTGAATATAAAATGGAAGCAGAGAGTGGTGATGAGGAAGTCTATGAAACTAGTTGGACAACAAGGCCCCTCATTAGCTCAGTGAACAGAAACCACTATTGGAACATATGCAAACCTATGTCACAGCACAGCCAAAAAAAAAACTGTTTCTTACATGGCCATTTTAGAATAAAATGTTGTTTTGGACAATTGTGTAACACAATTTACGAAGAACAAGATGTGATATATAACAAAACAAACAAACAAAACATGTATTATTCATAAGGGCCTTTAAACGCCTGTCCAACAGCGCTGATGTACAAAGGGATTGGCCTCAAATACCAGCTCACAGATGGGCCGCCCAGGACCAAGGCTGAAAGGCACAGCGCGGGAAGGCAGTGGTTACTAACACAAGAGGGCGACAGCAGCACCGAGGGCCCCATGGTTTGACTCATAATCCCTCAGTCATGCTCACAGCATTTATGACCATATAGAGAAGCACCTTTGGCACCCACCATCCATTTTGATATGGGCGTGGCTACAATGGTGGGGTCTACAGGTGGACTCCCTGTCAGGTGGATTATGCTACTGTACATAGAATGTTTACTCACTTGTTAATGTTACTATGTGGACATCATTAATGCTGTCTTTTTCCTTAGTATATTTTAAGAAAAGGAAAAATGCATATTTACTAATACTATAATGCTTTTGGAATAAATTTGACAGCCACTGTCTTGAAAACTTCAAAAACTTTTATCACAAGTTTATATGTTCATATTGGTAAGGGAACATATATGGTCAGAATGTGAATTACCACTAAAAGTATAATTATAATTTTAAGTAGGATTTGCATTGTTTCTTACCCTCCTCTGATTTTTCAGAGGTTTGAATTTACATTCCAGCGTGTCATAAAGTCTTGTCGTAATGCAAAAATGAGGTTATATGTTTTGTTCTTAAGATGAATTCCATTGCCTTCACTGCCTTTTTGGCTTGGTCCAAAAAGGTAGTAAAGACTAATAAACTCCCTTATTATTGTGAATTGTGTTAATATAAAATAAGATGTATCAGGACAGGATATTCGTCTCCGACATACATGCTGCAACACAACACATGCTACATACTGCTATACTACTATGCTAAGCGTTGTGAGGTTGTGCGGCAGGGTGGTGTTAAAATGGAGAACCCATTCACAATTATGTCGACAAGGTGAATCAAGAGTTGAGCAAGTAGCCAGAAGATTAAGTTATGAAGCAGAATCACGTTGCCAGAGCAGATTAACAAACGTGACACAATATTTAACTCAAAAAGAGTATAACAAATGCAGTGACGAGAATCGGCTTTTTAAATAAATAAATAAAAAAAACAAGACGAGGGAATGCCCGATTCCAAATATATAGATTATATCCCTTTTCAGATAGTTTTTCCCCCTTCATTAAGACCGCATGTATTTCACATGAGAAATGTTCAAAACCCACTATAAGGTGTGGATACCTGTAAACTAAATGTGATAACGTAATCAAAAAATATATACCCATATCAGCATGTGGAATACCGTATACACGAAACACGTGATCAAAAAAATCGCTGAAAACAGACGGGTCGCCAAAAGGGTCCAATACCTCCATAACGAGTTTACAATCAATACAATGCAGTACAGTATCACACATGCAACATCATTGTGTAACTAAGTGTACTGCAAATACTCCACTGGAATCTTACACCTCTTACTACAACCAATTTAACACCTTGAAGTGTGTAGTCTGCAACTATAATTCCTTTAAATAATTGCTCCTCAAATACAGCATGTATATTGCTGTTTTGTTACATTGAAACAACCATTGCTCTACCAACAGTCACGGACTCACGTTTCTCATCGTGATTTGAGCTTGTATAGAAAACAAACTTGCTTTATTCTCTCCAATTGGTCTACAAATAGTACAGCGTCATAGATAACAATTGGCCACTTGGAACAGTGGACAAAACAGCCAACGTTTGATTGGCGACCTTTTAGCAGTACTGTTATTCGATTGGTCTGCTAAAAACGTTGGAACATTCAATTTAGGTTGTTCCGTCGCTAGCTGAGAGAGAAGCCGGTTGAGCACGTTGTAAGGCCGTCGGAGTCGTCTGAACGCCTGGCAGGGGTCGAGGTGATATTGAAACCTCTAAAATTCAAACTACAGCATCAAATTAAATATTTAAATAACTACATATTTACCTCCAGGTAAGTTTATTTTCAGATTGACGGTTAGGAATCTGGTTTGATTAAATATTTAAAGCTTAGAGGGGATTTTCTCTTTCGTGTGGCTATCTGCGCTAGCTAATGTCGCTCAGGTGTCGCCAGTTGGCCAGCGCTGGCCATCTAAAACTCCTCAGCATGTAACCCAAAGCAGCACTTTCGAGTTGATTAACCTGTAAGCTATTTGATAAACTATCTTTCATACAGCATATACCAATGGTTAGCTACTGATCGATTCTAATGTTCGCTGGTCGCCTAGCTATGGAGACACTATCTCTACCTTGTTTGCTAATTAGCTGTGCGAATTAACGAAGGACGGGTCGCTTGCCAAAGGATTAGCCAGCTACCTAGTGCTGGTGTAGTTAAATCTTTCACCGACCGACATGAATACAGAGTGTGGCCGAGATGTATCGCATGCTGACACCGCAGTATTTGGGCTAACTTAACGGCAGCTGGCTGTAGTTTCCAGCTTGTTAACTGTTAGTGCTGCTAGTGTTCCGTATCGCCAGTATTTTGTAAACGGGTGCCTCGTCCGCTGAATGAGTTAGCTGTTACTCTGCCTGTTAACTAGTTGAATATTTAGCCAGATGGCGCTTGCTTGGTACCAAATTGGGCTGCAGCATTTTTAGCTAGTAAAGAATTGAGCCCTATAACGTTAGCCAGCCAGCTCTGTCTCACGGTCTTCTCACGAGTAATGTTGGGAACGTTCTGGAACATTCTTTACTCCAAAGTATTCTGCGATGAATCGGAAATTTGTATTGCGTAATCGTGGTGTTGATGAGCTAATTAAGCCTTGCGGATAGACGAATATGTCGTCTGTAGACCATGTGCTTGTATTGTTAGCTTGCTAGCTAGATGGCTACGTTACACCCCCACATGTGCCTGGCGTATCCATTTTGCAATGCGGAAATGGGTGAGCCCGCTTCCATGAGCTAGCAACCTTAGCGAACTAGCTTGTTGGCTACCATTTTATATAGCTTGCCCACAATCATTTTCAATGCGGCCATGTGTTTCGACCGTTTTCCGGAGTGGTCCACACTGAGCAGTTGAAATAACTTGCAGTCTACCACGTCCAGTGGGCCTCCGTTGTTCAAGCTGACGTTAGTTTCGAAGAAAGGACAACCATCCCATGCAATGTGCAGGAAAGTTCACGGGAAAATATTCCACATTTCGCCTTTCCATCCTAGCTAAACGAGTCGGTCATCGGGGCTACGGTCCACGCTATTTATTACAGTCTGAGACTGTTTGCATAGACTTCAGAGCAAAAGATCACTGTTAAAGCAAGGACGCAACCAGCAAGTGTCACACCCTTTCCTTGAGGGGAAACGCCAGCGGAGATTAGCTGGTGAAGTAATTTAATGGGTGGTCGTGTGGTCTCATTAGGATATGCAAAGTTGGACATTTTGCAAGTTGTTCAGTCCACATTTGTAGTCAGGTTAAGTCTGGCATTTTGGCATGTTTGGGAGTTAGCTTGCCTGCATTTAATTGGTGAAATGTGCATCTTTGCCCTGCTAATATTCATTTTACAGAATTGTAAAATTGCTCTCTTATCTGTTGTTTAGTCCAAACCAGTTGACCAAAGAAATGGTGATGGAGAAGCCAAGTGCCCAGCTTGTCGGGCGAGAGTTTGTCCGACAGTATTATACCCTACTGAACCAGGCACCAGACTATCTGCACAGGTAAGCCTCACACCTGTGTACCCACAGGCCCCCCAAAAACGTTATGAAACTTAATGTCACACAGAAGACAGTTAGATCATTAGGTGAAAAGTATTGAGACCTTTTAATTTTGTGTTGTCAAGTTGGTTAACACTATGTATCAGCTGTGTGTTTAAGTGGACCCTTTAATGAACCTTATCAAACTCTAGTTGTCCTGTGCAAACATGTCTTTTGGTAGATATTGAATTCTTTCATTTTTCCTGCACAACATAGTTTTTGCCAGTGTATGCCTTCCCTCTTCCCTTCCCGGGTAATGTGAGCAGAAAGCCTCACACTGGCCCTGTTGACCTCCATTTTCACAGGTTTTATGGTAAGAACTCCTCCTATGTCCACGGGGGCCTGGACAGCTCTGGCAAGCCGGCTGAGGCAGTGTACGGACAGACTGTAAGTACCCAATTAATTCACAAGGCCTTTTGCTAATTGAGGTGAATATTGCATACCTTCTGAAATTCAACCCATTACTCAGCCCAAGTAGCGAGGGGATTTATAATTTATCCAGAATGACACTGGAGCTCAGACCTGCACTGATAGCGTCTGCGTGCAGCCCAGCACAGAACGCTGCTGCATGCCCTGGCCGAGGGAGCTGGGCCTTTCTCTCCATTAATTCAGGTGTCTGGCGGCTCCTGGTGGTTCAGCGTCAGCAAAGTGCTACCTCAGTGTTAAGATGGGCTAGCCTAGCCTTGCCCATACTCTTTGCACTGATAGTCAGTTAGCTAAACTGTTTGTCTACCAGCAGTTATATAGGCATTCATTTTGATTGGGTTGCTGCTTTTCCAGATGAAGTATTTGCATTTGCTTTGAGCATTTGGAGGTGGGACTGTCTCAGAATTCCTAATCACTGAATTTCCTGTGGACCAATGGAACGAATTCCCTACTGACAGATTCTGTGCCCAAACGTGTCTCTTCTGCTCCATGCAGGAAATTCACAAGAAGGTGATGGCGCTCAGCTTCCGGGACTGCCATACCAAGATCCGGCACGTGGACGCCCACGCCACGCTGAACGAGGGCGTGGTCGTGCAGGTGATGGGGGAGCTGTCCAACAACATGCAGCCCATGCGCAAGTTCATGCAGACCTTTGTCCTGGCCCCTGAGGTGAGTGGAGGGGTGACCCGGTGCTCATTGGCCGCAGGTTCTGCCCCTTTTGGGATGGAGGGGGAGGGGGGGTTGCCTGGCTATGCCCATAAGCAAACTGAATTGCTACAGTAACCACTGAACTCGATAAATGGTTTGTATATTTAAATATAGGAAGTCTGAAGTTGCACACCACCTGTGTATAGCACCTACTAAATGTATAAAAAAAAATAAAAAGTACCCACATTTTCCTTGTCTCAGCAGAAATGTTTTAAATCTTACTGCACTCAAAAGTAAAATCCACTGCCAATTACAGATAGATTGACATGAAGGACTGTTCTTCTAGCGCCGTGTTAAAAAGTGAAATCTCCTTTGTTTTGAGAGAGATTTCTCAAGTGCGTTTCGCCTTTTCGCTTCAGGGCACTGTAGCAAACAAGTTCTACGTACACAATGACATATTCCGCTACCAAGATGAAGTGTTTGGAGACTCCGATTCTGAACCGCCTGAGGGTGAGTACTGCCTTAAATACTGATCCTCTGGATAAATACTGATAGCCCAATATTGACCGGGAACTCAATCCAGATTGTCCTGTTGCCTTTTGGCAGTGATTGAATATGTGCCATTAATCAAGCCTGGGAAAGATCACTAACTTTCCCTACATGTAGACACTGACCCACCAATGGTGTTTTTGATAAACGTAAGGTCGTGTCTTATTTCGACATTGCACAAGAATCACAACTTTTTTTTCTCCTCATTCATAACAAAACTGAAAAGCTTGTGATAGGAATGAATTGGGGTCTGATCCTGTGTGTGTGTCTCTCTCTCAGAGTCTGAAGGTGAAGTTGAAGAGATCGAAGAGAGAGTCAACACACCAGAAGTGGCTCAAGAGGAGCCTGCCGCATTTTACGAACAGACACCATGGTACGTTTCCCTTCCTGCTTCGCTTGTTGGGAACACAGACTGATCTAATGTCTCTGTTTCCTCAACCTTTTATTGAGTTCTGCTCTACAATATGGCGCTGTCACGACTGCAGTGAATTCTGATCTGGCGATTATATTCTGTAACCGAACTTTACCGTGAACACTGTCCAACGGAGGTGTGATTGGATTACGTCCCCCTCTCGGGTGCGTAAATGGGTCTGTGTCAAATGTAGCAGCATGGCCCAAAAAACATAATGGTGTTTCACCAGCAGGCTGGGCTAGGTTGCCTCCCAGCTTGCGCAGGCAGCCGGCGCGGCGAAAGGGGAGTGTCCGACAGTGCAGCTATTTTTAGACGTGGGGTGAGTGTGTGTGCGGTTTGTGTTTCAGCGCGGAGCTGGAGGAGCCACTGGAGGAGGAGCCGGCTGCCAGCCCGGAGCCCGAGCCCACGCTGGAGCCTGAACCCGAGCCCGAGGCAGCTGTCACTGCGGCGACCACCGAGCTGAAACAGGAACCCGAAACTGAGCCTGACGCCCCCGCTGAGGAGCAGGCAGAGCCCAAGTGCCCCCCCTCGCCCACGCCTGCCGACCCCGCACCTGCCGTGCCTGAGGAGAACAGGGTACGACCCCCCACACTGCCTATGGCATGCCTTCTGCCTGCTGGCCAATCCCATTTCAGCAGCACAGTGACATTAAACATGCATCCATTCAGCAATACAACATGAACACAGCAGGAGCATTCAGCCTCAGAGTCGCCATACTCTGTAGTTTTCACTGTCTCATTGATCAGTTGGAGCTCAAACCAAAGTTCATGGCCACAAACTGAGAACCCTCATAAAGGTGATGGTGGTGTGAATGGGGATTGCTGGCAGGATTGTGATTGGTGCATTTTGCTGCTAAGAAATGCTGTCACCGTCCTGTTCCACTGCCATTCCCCTGTAAGAAATGCTGTCATTAACCCTGATCTGTTCTGCAGCCGTTCTCCTGGGCTTCCGTCACCAGTAAGAACCTTCCCCCAGGCGGTGTCGTCCCAGCCTCGGGGATCCCTCCTCACGTGGTCAAAGCACCCGCTGTACAGGTATGTATAGACTCCCCTGCGGAGCCAGCTGCCCTACACCCCCCTCGGTCTGGGTCGGCTGCCCGGGGCAGGGCCTCGGTCTGGGTCGGCTGCCCGGGGCAGGTTTCGGACTGTTCCTAGAGGCTGCAGTGGGGCTTGTGTGGTGCAGTGCGGCCTGGACGGGTCAGATCATCGCAGTGATGCGTTTCCTCTTCCTCCTCTCAGCCTCGGGTGGAAGTGAAAGCCGACGCTCAGACCGCAGCACAGCGGCCTCAGAGAGACCAGCGCATTCGGGAGCAGAGGCCAGGACCCCCACAAGGCAGCAGGGGACCCCGACCTGGAGGTACAGCGTTACCCACAATCTCCACTATAACTATCCTTAGACTTAGAACCTCACTCGGGCATGATTTAAGGCGGGTTGTGCAGGTCAAAGGTCACTTCGTAATTCTAATGAACCCTGCAATACTGGGTATGTGAAATGAGTGGTCTGATCCAGTCAGCTTCATTATCCAGTATCTGCTTCCACCAATCAGATTGCAGGTGCCCAAGCCAGAAAAGTTTGTTCAGCAGATGCTTTGTGAGGCTGAGTGTGTAGAGACTTCAGTCCAGCTAATCGTTTTCTGGATGGTTGCGTTTTTAAATGTTGAATTGTTACTGTAAAACTCTCCCATTGACCTCCGTGCAGCAGGCACGTTAGGCAGCAGGTTAGGGACCGTAAGGTGCAGTGCCCCAAGGGAATTGGGGTTTTGCGGTCTTACGGTCTGCTCCAGCTAGACTCACTCTCTGTTTTTACTCTGAAATGGTCAGGAAATGTAGAGGGGTGAAGGAGGTAATTAGAATGGGATGGAAAAGCATCGTTCCACTTTTGCTCCTCTAACTGTAGACGGGATAGCTGCGTCACATCTGACACGGCTGTGTGGGAAATCAATCTCAGAGCTTTGTCTTATGGCCACATTGCTGGTGTGTCACTGACGCTGTGTTGTGTGGATGTGTGCGGCTGTGCTTGCAGCGCGTGAGGGAGAGCAGGGGGACGCGGAGGTGCGGCGTGTGGTGCGCTACCCAGACAGCCACCAGGTGTTTGTGGGGAATGTCCCTCACGACGTGGACAAGGCGGAGCTAAAGGAGTTCTTTGAGCGTAAGTCAGTTTTTTTTTTTTTTTTCCTCCCCCCACTTGTGCGTGGTGTGTTTTGGGCAGTGTTTATTGAATGATCTGAGTGCGCTGTTTGTCCTTCCTGCAGAGTATGGCACCGTCCTGGAGCTGCGTATTAACAGCGGCGGAAAGCTTCCCAACTTCGGCTTTGTGGTGTTCGACGATTCTGAACCTGTGCAGAAAATTCTCAACAACCGGGTATGACCGCTTTACTGCTCAGTCACAAACTCTACCGGGTTTGACTGCTTTACTGCTCAGTCACAACAAAATCATGGTTTCAGCGTCTGCAGAATGGTGCAGAGCGCTTGAGCTGCGCTGGGCTGGATATAGACGGTCTTTGAAATGCCCGGCCTGTCTGGCTAGGCCTCAGGCAGGCTGTGTTCATGTCCCCAGGCAGCACGAGTCAGGGTTGTGTTGTGATGCGCAGACATTAGCGCCTGCAGTGCGTTATTCCGTGCACCAGTGCGTCACATTGAGTCCTGTTCTGCTTGCAGCCCATCAAGTTCCGGGGAGACGTGCGCTTGAACGTGGAGGAGAAGAAGACCAGGTCGGCGCGGGAAGGGGACCGTAGAGACAGCCGGCCCAGGGGCCCAGGGGGGCCCCGCGACAGGATAGGCGGCCCCAGAGGAACCCCCACCCGTGGAGGCATGGCCCAGAAGCCCAGCTTTGGCGCCGGCAGAGGATCTGGACCCAGCGAGAGCCGCTACTCCGGCCCACGCCAGTGAACCCCGCCCCCTTCCACACTAACCACTACTGATACCTGTCACCTAGCAACAGAGAGGTGGCCTCTGTCTCCTCTTCTCTCCGCTTTTCATTTGGGCTTCGGGGTTTGGGAATGTGACCCCCAGCTGGAACCGGACACCTTTTTGTTTTTTGTTTTTTTTTTCTTTTTTTTTTTTTTTTGTGTTTTTCCTCATCTTTCTTAGTTCTGAACTTGTAACAGGAAAAAATGACAGAGCTACTTGAATTGAAAAAGAAAAAAACCCCAGAGACTGGCTTTGGCGTTCTCTCCTTGTTTCTTAAAGGAACGTTTTTACTTCTCGGGCAATCCTGTGTATTGCTACCACCCCCTTTTCAGAAGTGAAATGCAAAGACGGTCTGTTAATTACTGCAGAGTTGAATCATGTCTGTCTGAATGGTTGCTGTCCGCTGCAAACGAATCCCTTTCTTTCACCACCGCTTCCTTTATATTTCATCAGGAACGACATGCAGTATTTTTAACAACTTTGAGCTAATGAGAGAACAACTTTTAATACATACTATTTTTAAACCACTTCCTTTGTTTTGTAGTCTGGTTTCAACATTATGGCAATCCTCCAGCGAGAGATGTTCTGTTTTGTAAAAGCAAATTGTTGTGCCTTCTATTTATCTCATTCCAGTCATGAAAGTTGTAAAAATAAAGTGTAGATTTGCTTTATCAGTACATTCCAGTTATTACAAAAATTTGATTTGATCTGCACAGAAGATAAGGTGGGGGACTGGTTGTGTTCTGTGGGTTTGATCTGCAGCCCCCTTGAGCTTCCCTGATGGGGATGTGCCCTAAACCTACATCTGGTAGTTGTGTTCGTTCATTCACATACAGCTTCAAAATTATTTTTTGCAAAATTATGCCTGCAGCTTATGCCATATAATCTACAAAGTATGCGGATTCCAAATGCCGCCTGGAGGACGGCAGCTTCTACGCGTGTGTGAGCAGGTGCTGCAGAATCTGCGCATATTCCATAGCTGTGTGAGCGGGTGCTGCAGAATCTGCGCATATTCCATAGCTGTGTGAGCGGGTGCTGCAGAATCTGCGCATATTCCATAGCTGTGTGAGCGGGTGCTGCAGAATCTGCGCATATTCCATAGCTGTGTGAGCGGGTGCTGCAGAATCTGCGCATATTCCACAGCTGTGTGAGCGGGTGCTGCAGAATCTGCGCATATTCCATAGCTGTGTGAGCGGGCGCTGCAGAATCTGCGCATATTCCATAGCTGTGTGAGCGGGCGCAGCTGGAGCCTGTTGAAAGTGAGAGCTCAGAGTCTGCAGTGTGGAAGGTACAAGAAATGCAATCAGTCCTTGGTTAAAATGGGTCTTTCACAGTAGGCTAAAGGTAAGTCAACCCACAAAATACACCTGAGAGGTCTTGCAGGAACTTCTATATCTGCTAACGGGTCGATGAGCATCGGGTCTGAGTGCGTTCAGTGTGCCCTAGGTCCACATGATGCACCCTGTTATAAAACGGACAATGTGATTCGATTTTAGTGTTTAAAATACAGCCTATCAATATATGGACTGCAATCAAGAAACCAGGCAAAAATGAGATGTACATTGATACAGAACTAACTCAAACATTTGAGTGTACCATCACCAATGAAACACTGAGTTAATGTGGCCGAGGGCACGAGAAGGGTGCTGCTGTATCTTTAACAGGGTCCATGTTCATGTTGGATGTGTGTGTGTGTCTCCTCTAAGGTCTCCACTGGCTATGGGCAGAACTGATTAAACAAAAAGTGGAGTATGTATTTGCATGTGGATCTAAATATTGTCAATACAAATAGATCATAATTGATCTGTTATACTGTTTGCTGATAGTTTTTTTTTTTTTTTTTTTTCAGAAATTTTGCATTTTTTTTAAAAGTTATGGTCAGTATTTTGATGGGTATATTCATTATGTATATGAAAATGTGTAGTTAGTAATATTGTTTTCAGCATATGGTCAGGTGGAGTCCGTTTTTCAGTGTGTGCATTGTGAGCGCTACACTTGGGGCACAGTGTAAACGGCATCACAAACAAATGTAATTTGTGTAATTATAGCCTAACTGTGGGACTGCTCTGTTTTCCACCTGGATTCGTTTGGCAGAGCAGACCCAGCCTAGACCCACTTTCTGCATGCTCACCTCCAACTACCCTGTAAAACCAGCCAAAGGCCCAGACATCCAGGCTAACTGGCCAGATGTACAGGACCAGTGGTACCCAGACTGGGTCCTCGGATCTCCCGAGTGTACTGGGTTTTTACTCCAGCCGCAGCTGTGACCCCTGGCATGTAACAAGCTGTTCTGTCTTCGGGGATGATTTAACCTCTTAAGATGTGTTATGCCAGAGGTAGCCGAGCCATTCTTTCACATCCCAGCACTATCAATCAGCCAGACCAGCTGACACTTTCATTATCCTGCTGATTAAAGAATTTGTATATTTTTATTCATATTCCTTATTGAGGCAAATGGTTGCTTTAGAAAGACATCACATTTTTTGGGGATTGAATAGCTAGGCTAGCATAGTTAATAGATTATGAAATGTTATGAACCAAAAAGTGCATGATTGAATAAATAAGTGTAGAATCTGACTGTGTGTTGAGCAGCTTTACTGTAGTAGTTATTTTACTTTAATAAACAAAGAATAGGCAGGATGGAAAGCGCAGCCCAGGCCTGGGGCTGAGTGAGGACCCTCAGGTAGTTACACGCTTATCACGTCCCATGACATGAAGACTTTCCCTAAATTAAATACTCTACTTTTGATAGTTAAATTTCAATTTAATGATTCAGATAAATTTTCATGTTAATTATCTTTCCATAAATTGCATGATATGTTAAAAAAAATGCATTTCCCTCACTCATTATGGTAAGTTTGAAATAAACGCAGGCGCAAAATGCTAATGTCCTCCTGCTGCACATGGGCACCAAGCCTCCCAGTGACCGGCTCAGTTCTGAGGTCTCAGGTTTTTGGATTGTTTATTTGATTTTGCTTTTCAGCTTGCAGCACTGACACACCCCCCCCTGCAGAAGCAGGCTCTTCCTGAGCAGCTGGCACCCCCAGCTGGAGGGCCCCCTCCACCAGCACAGGGCCAAGAGCCCTGGACTCTGGGGCACTGTGGATGGGCTGGCTCAGTTCCTCTGGCTCTCTGGGTGGGACGGTGCAGAACCTACTCTTTGATTTGTACAGGCTATGCTTCTCTCATTAATGTCTTCTCTCAGCTAATGCTGAATGTCAGTAAAGGCCCTGTGGATTGTGCTTGAGACTGGGCGGTCTGGGGCTGGGGTGGGGAGTTTGGGGGGACAAGGGGGGGGGGGGGGGGTGGTTTGGAGTAGGGTGAAAATTGACTGAACCATTCACTTGAAGTACATTATCCTAAATTGTAATTTGCATGCTGAATTTAGGAGAGTGCTCCTCATGAGAGGATTTACATTGGCATGTCAAGCAGAGACGGAGGGCTCCTTCAGGAGGAAGGGAGACGGTCCCACAGCTCCTGGCTAAGGAGAGCTCCTTCAGGAGGAAGGGAGACGGTCCCACAGCTCCTGGCCAAGGAGAGCTCCTTCAGGAGGAAGGGAGACGGTCCCACAGCTCCTGGCTAAGGAGAGCTCCTTCATGAGGGAGACGGTCCCACAGCTCCTGGCTAAGGAGAGCTCCTTCAGGAGGAAGGGAGACGGTCCCACAGCTTCTGGCTAAGGAGAGCTCCTTCAGGAGGAAGGGAGACAGGAGCAGAGAGCTCTTTAGTATGCCTAATTATGACACATCAAGTTCATCGAGCTGAAACATCACTTCTAAATGCGAACTGTCATAAGAAGAGTGGCATTGCCGTAAACTGAGTTTTAACCCTCACTTTGTCCATGTAAACTTTATGCAAGCTTTAGCCTCACATCTAATTGACATTTTTTTATATTAACAATAATAATAATGGTAATAATTTATATTCATTTAATAATTATAACATTTGAGACCGATATGACGATGCTGTCCGCAATACTTTGTGGAAATCAATCAAACTGTTGAGGAGATTCTGAACTTGACTTTTACAAAAATTCAAAATTGTGGAAAATCTAATATGGTATATGAATTTGGTCCAAGAGGCCTTTTTATTTAGCTGGAGCCCGGAAAAGCGAGGGAATAAAGTGCCTCCACACCAAACTCAGCAAAGAGTTATACGTCAAAATGAGTTGTGGCTTGCTACAGCACCACCTAGTGTTATTTTGCTTGCTGTGCAAAAATAAAATGGCAAACAAACACTACTGCGTTCCAGCAGCTTGGGTGTCTTGACCCTTAAACTATCCTTAAGATCCTGTGGTATTTGTGTGCTGCCTGTGCAGATCTTGTTATCTTGTCTCTATATACCAAACATGTTTGATCAGGATTGTTTGCTTTTGTGTATACATCATTGTGAAAACATGTTTCTGAACTGCCAGTATCTCAGTGAAATGGCATCTTAGTAAATACACTCCAGTACTGTTTCTGCAGAAGCAGGATGAAGACAGTAGCTGTGTGTCACAGTGCTTGCAAGCAGACGGTTCTCTTCACTGATGGTTGATTTTACACAATGAACCTTCCTTCCCACTATTCATTACTTTTTATGTCTTTTGCTTAAAAAATACATTCCCAAAAACTGTCCTGCGTTTACTGAGGATATTGTAAAATAAATACTTTGTAGCATTCATACCTGCTGCCCTCAGAAGGACAGAAAGCAAGAAAGCCCATGAAGACGATAAGAAGTTAAACTGAAACATAAACCAAGCAAACATCCCCAATCCTATTTCATTGGAATCACCAGAATCATACAGCTTTTAGCCAAAATCATTTTCCATACCTGGAAAGTCTTTATTTTGCATTGTTGCTCCTGTGGATGTGGATTGTCGTTCTCATTCCATTGACAAATCTTTTATTCATTTGCTTTCTGTTGGAGATGTTTGCATTCAGAGCTTGCACATTCATATTTGTAGTAATGTTGTAACTGTGGTTATCATTTTTGTTTGTTGTACAATTGTACAAGTTTGGTAAACAAAAAAGAGTACCTTGAAAAGTGTTATGAAATGTAACATTGTAATGATGCAGAATGTTAGTAAACACTAAGGTAATGTGGGGTGCCTGCCCTCTTAATAAACTGAACAAGTTCTCAGATTAACTCGTTTTGAGTTATTCTTATAAATATGGAGGTGTCCCATTTTGCTCCTCCATTGTTAGGAATAAGTGTGTGTGTGTTTAAAGGTGTTCATTCATCTGCTTTATCACTGCCAATGTATTTAAAGCTCTCATCATATACCTATTGTCAGCGGCCAGTAGTAATGCCATTGTGGCAGTCAGTGTATTCAAAGGTGTGCGCTGCTAGCCAGGCTGAGCTAGTGCATAAGCATTCACTTGGTGCAGGGCATTAGCCTTAGCTAATGTAAAATTATTTCCAGCTCTGTGTGTCAGTATGTGCTCTCCATGTAAGCGCTACTGTTACAGTAGCACATGATGTTTCGTGTTTCAGACTCAAGAACATTTGTGTGTGTTAGAGGTGTGTGTCTCCACTACCGTTTGTGCTTGGTAGTTATGTAGGCAACGCAAGAACAGAAAACAATACCAGCATGCTCTGTTACAGATTCTTCATCAATATTTTCTGGGACAATAACATTTAAGCTCTAACATTGATATACAGGTGCATTACACAACTCTGATATGTGTTTGCATAGAGAATGCAGATGGCTGTGAAAGTAAAAGAAAACAAGTATACAATCTATAATGGAAAATGTGGGCTATTTTTCAATGAAAAGGCCATTGGCATTGTGTGTGTACAATATATACATTATTTATATAACATATGGGTCATAAGTTATACAGTTACAGGGGTGCGTGCATACAACCATACAGTTCAGAAGAAAATGTTTTGCTCATGGGCTTTCACTGGTTATTCTTTAAAGAAATACATTATAGGGCTGTGTTGTTTATGATTTTTTTTGTCTACTATGAACACATTAAAGCTCCTTGAGTCGAGAAGCAAAAAATAAAATAAAATAACGATAATAGTCCAATTCCCAACAACCTTGACAACGTTCAAAAACAAGTAAGATTTTTTTTTTTTTCAGAAAACCTTTAATTGTAATTAGAATTAGCATTATGACATATTTCAATATTTAGATATATACAGATACAGCAGAAATTTTACATTCCTTTTTTCTTCAAATTGCTCACATTTTTATACAAGCCAGAAAATATCTGCCAATGATAATATTCTATCCATGCAAAATATACAGTGTTTTCCAGATTTATAAATTGAAAAGAAAGAATAAAAAGACTTGCGTAATTTTGCCAGCTCCAAAGTGTGCACCTGTTTTATGGTGATTTGCAAATTAAGATTTGCACTTTGTGCCACACAATATAAGCAAATAAAACAAGAAAATTAAGGCCATACCAAGTTGTGCAAAAAAAAAAAAAAAAAACTAAAAGTAGGTTTAGGGGTGAACTCTTCCTCAGATGCATGTTGTCCAGATCCAGTGCCTCTCAGGACCTGCAGATGCGCAAGCCTTACCATGTGCATAGCTCAGCTCAGGTTAGCTTAGCGTAGCTGCATTTATATTAACATTGTGAGGAAAATAACACCAAAAAAATCTCAAAACCTGGCACAGGACAGAAAAACTTTTACTGCCTTTTAGTGCATGTCTCAGTTTATTTATTGTTCTCTTATGATAATGTTGATGTGTTACACATTTCATATCACAGATTTCTCAAGGTAATATTAATAATCAGCTGCTACTATAACTGTCTGATCAGCTCAGACTATGTAATAATTTGCTCTGTTTAAATATGTTCGTGTGACTTTGCAGTGTGAAAATGTCACAGTATGACTTTGCAGTGTGAAAACGGTATGGTGTAATGGTATGTAAAACCATATTCCCATGGGACAGTGGGTCTGGCTCTGCGTTCTGGTCAGAAAAGTTTCTCCGCAGAACGCATAAGGCGTTGAGTGTGTAATGCTGCTGGCTCACCCCAGTAACACATCCCAGAGAATCAGCAGTGTGTTTTGTGTATATGTACGTTAGTGTGTATCTGTGTGCTACACACACACTCACTCATGCTGCATGTGACGTTTCCTGCCTACCCCCAACAGACACACACACACACACACGCACACACACTCATGCACACACACACACACGCACACACACACACACACACACACACAAATACACACTCATGCACACACACAAACACTGATTTTCTTTTTGCTGTCTCTACCATTGTACTTGCTTCATAAGAATTCATCAAAGACATTTGACAAAAACACAAGGCTGTTCTATTAATGGCAGATGGTTCTCTTATGCAGCTTTGTCTGTATGGCAGTTCAGTGCATGGGAGATCCCCCCACTGCTACAGAATGAATGGGGGCTTAAGTAACTTGTGAAATTTGCTGCATGTCAAACACAATATTAGGCACAAGTTGTGCTTTCCCATGGTCACATGACGGTGCAAATGTAGTGAAAGAAACAACACTGCATTCACCTCTTCCATTTTTCACTGCAGTTTCAGTTTTAGTGCAGCAATAAATTTCTCACAATTTTAGGGACCATTATGAACACATAGTTCACTCTCAGTTACACATGCTCTGTGTTGTTTACGTTAAAGACATGTCTTGGTTAATGTCCTGTGTTCAGCTTGTAAGATGTTATTCATCACACACATTTTCTTTCAAGCGATGACATTCTTAAGAAATGTCAGCGGATGAGAAGGAAAAATAAAATAATAAAAGAAAATTATTTGTCTTACAAATGTAACATTTTCCTATTCTACTTGCATTTCTTAACTAGGAAGACAATGACAGCAACTTAGAAAAATAATTCTTTGGTTTTAGAAATAAACCAACAAAATTTGGCAAATGGCAGCTCCCTGCATGTGTGAGTTGTATTAAATCATATGAAAGTAACATCAGAATATCATAATGCTACTGAAAAGAGGGGATTTATAGGACTGAACTGTGGTGGTTTTTATATAGATGATATCAAATCTGTTGTAGGATGAGATTTACAACAGAATATTGAAGAAAAAAAAGCAAGGATGAAAGCTCATCCATAAAACTGACATTAAATTTTAAATATAATATTGCATAAATTTGCCATGCATAGATAAACATAAGAGAAATTTGTCCATAATCAGATGCTTGAAGGATATAAAATAATTTTGGGAAAAGCTGCTGTGTTCAGAATGTGAGAACAAGGCCAGTGGCGGGTCACGTAATCACAGGGCTTCTGATATCTGCATCGAGCACACAACGCTTATTAACCCACCCTACAACACTTCATAACCCACCCTACCATGCCCAATAACCCATCCTACGACCCTCAATAACCCACCCTACCATGCCCAATAACCCATCCTACGACCCTCAATAACCCACCCTACCATGCCCAATAACCCACCCTACGACCCTCAATAACCCATCCTACCACACTCAATAACCCACCCTACCATGCCCAATAACCCATCCTACGACCCTCAATAACCCACCCTACCACACTCAATAACCCACCCTACCACACTCAATAACCCGCCCTACGACTCTCAATAACCCACCCTACAACGCTCAATAACCCACCCTACCATGCCCAATAACCCATCCTACGACCCTCAATAACCCATCCTACAACGCTAGATAACCCATCCTACGACCCTCAATAACCCACCCTACAACTCTCAATAACCCACCCTACCATGCCCAATAACCCATCCTACCACACTCAATAACCCACCCTACCATGCCCAATAACCCATCCTACAACGCTCAATAACCCACCCTACGACTCTCAATAACCCACCCTACAACGCTAGATAACCCACCCTACCATGCCCAATAACCCTACCTACCACACTCAATAACCCATCCTACCACACTCAATAACCCACCCTACCATGCCCAATAAGCCATTCTATGACTCTCAATAACCCATCCTACAACGCTCAATAACCCACCCTACCATGCCCAATAACCCATCCTACAACACTCAATAACCCATGCTACCATACCCAATAACCCTACCTACCACACTCAATAACCCACCCTACAACGCTCAATAACCCACCCTACCATTCCCAATAACCCATCCTACGACCCTCAATAACCCATCCTACAACGCTCAATAACCCACCCTACCACACTCAATAACCCACCCTACAACGCTCAATAACCCACCCTACCATTCCCAATAACCCATCCTACGACCCTCAATAACCCATCCTACGACCCTCAATAACCCATCCTACCACACTCAATAACCCACCCTACCATGCCCAATAAGCCATTCTATGACTCTCAATAACCCATCCTACAACGCTCAATAACCCACCCTACCATGCCCAATAACCCATCCTACAACACTCAATAACCCATGCTACCATGCCCAATAACCCTACCTACCACACTCAATGACCCACCCTACAACGCTCAATAACCCACCCTACCATTCCCAATAACCCATCCTACGACCCTCAATAACCCATCCTACAACGCTAGATAACCCATCCTACGACCCTCAATAACCCACCCTACGACTCTCAATAACCCACCCTACCACACTCAATAACCCACCCTACGACTCTCAATAACCCATCCTACCATGCCCAATAACCCATCCTACGACCCTCAATAACCCATCCTACAACGCTCAATAACCCACCCTACCACACTCAATAACCCACCCTACCACACTCAATAACCCACCCTACCATGCTTAATAACACACCCTACCACTCTTATTAATCCATCCTACACCTGCAATTGGTCATCAGAATTTTAGAGCAATGCCTGTTACTAAATACTTCTGCATTTATCATTCATAATGTAGTGAAATGGAACAGAAACACAGACACAAAATAATTGCATATTTAAATATCCATAATTGCATAGAAATCCCTTGTGAAAAAGTAATGTAGTTAATTAATGTTTAGTATAATTGGCTGCATAAGAAAAGCAAAGGTCCCCAGACAGATACTTGAGGAATTTCACTTCTCTTCAACACAGCCTGGATCAGAAAAAAACAAAAAAAAAATATTTGTATTCCTTGTGTGTTACAAGAAGGTAAATTTACTAATCTGGAGATTTCTACCACTTTACTCTACACAGTTTCTCCAGTATGAATGCCTTGGTCTTGCACTACTTGCTCTGTGGCTTTTACAACATATCAAAATAGTAACAATAATTATATAATAATTATATGCCAAACATAAAATTACTATGACCCCAGATGTGACTTTCACAAATCCAAAGTTCAAAGTTTATCAAATGAATTACTTGTCATTACAGTCATTAAGGTTAAGTTGATGGGCCTGAAAGGGTCTGGATGAGTGACACCACTGTGATAACCCGCTGTGATAACCCCCTGTGATAACCCCCTGTGGTAACCCACTGTGATAACCCCCTGTGATAACCCCCTGTGGTAACCCGCTGTAATAATCCCCTGTGATAACCCCCTGTGATAACCCTCTGTGATAACTCGCTGTGATAACCCTCTGTGATAACCCGCTGTGGTAACCCACTGTGATAACCCCCTGTGATAACCCTCTGTGATAACTCGCTGTGATAACCCTCTGTGATAACCCGCTGTGGTAACCCACTGTGATAACCCGCTGTGATAACCCTCTGTGATAACCCCCTGTGATAACCCCCTGTGATAACCCCCTGTGGTAACCCGCTGTAATAATCCCCTGTGATAACCCGCTGTGATAACCCTCTGTGATAACCCCCTGTGATAACCCCCTGTGATAACCCCCTGTGGTAACCCGCTGTAATAATCCCCTGTGATAACCCTCTGTGATAACCCACTGTGATAACCCGCTGTGATAACCCCCTGTGATAACCCCCTGTGGTAACCCGCTGTGATGCTGTGTGTTACCTTTGTGTCGTCTCATCAAATACACTCCTACTCCTAAATTAGACCATCAACTCCAGCGTCAGATTCCTTTTTCATAAGGGATTGCACTCTTGTGCATATGAGTATGTAAGCCTCTATAGCAGACTGCACAATGACCTGACCAGTTATATATATGTATACTATAATCTGATATACAAATACATGGGAGAGCAATTATTCATAAGTTTTGTATTTTGGAGAGGTAAATTGCATTTCACTATATTCCATAGCTAGCTTCAGTAGAATTCCTGTCGAAGTTTTCATAAATTGGAGAGATGACCAAGCAGAAAGGGTACTCTTGGGTACATTTATATGTGAAAATATGTAGCATATTTTTTATAGTTGTTTTACTCAGGACAAATATACTTCTTTTTTTTTGTTCAGTCTTTTGAAAGATTTAGTCATGAAGGATTATTAACTACGGCCTAGCAATGTTATTTTGGATGAATGCATAACTCAAAATGCAACAACAATGGACAGCCAGTGTAAAATGAGTCAACATATGTAAATATTCTGAGAACAAAAAAACATAGATATTATATATATATATTTATATTTTTACAGCAAAATGATGTAACTTGGCACAGCAGTAAAATAATGGTAAAAGAATTGCCAAACACGCACATAGACGACTGCTTGAATAAACAGTATGTTTGATCCACATTGGGCACGCCTCCGTCACATGACTGACCCCTGCGTTCATCCCAGGGCCCCCGCAGCTTCAGCCAGTGGCAGGGAAGCATCCATAGGTGCTCATCATACACATACTGAAGCAAATTTAATATATAGGACACGTGACCAGTCAGCTTTTGCATCATTTTATTGTTGGAAGCACCAACCTGCCTCAAAACCTTTAAAAACCCTCTATTTCCTATAGCCTTTCCTTGAAGAAATACTTATATATACTATATTACAGTGCTGCAGGTTTCGCCCTCATTATTCTTATAAAGCAGGGTTTGTCTTGGAAGAGCATGTTCTTCATTTCAGATACATCTTTGCCTCCCGCCAGATTAGAAGTTCTTCAACGTTTCTGTGAGTCTAATATTTACTTTTTTTCATTTTTTTTCTTTTCTTTTGTAAATATATTGCCACATTCATATTTCATGCATTTTACTGCATTGCTATTGCACAAGTCCGGATTATTCAGAAAAAAAGGGGGAAAAAGAAGAGAAAAAAACCCCACAATAAATATTGATAAATACCTCTGCCAGGGAGTCGCCACCAGAAAGCAAGTGAGCGTGGAAGAAGGCGGAGCAAGGAGAAGAGGGGCGGGGCTTTTGGGGTGGGTGGGGCGGGACCGGCTGCGTTTTTTTTCTCCTCTCTTCAGTGTTTCACTGCTTATGCACATCTTCACTGCGTATGATCTTATATATGATCCAATAGAAAATGTTGAAAATGAGGAAGACAAGGGGGAAGGCCACGCGAGACACCGTGTCGATCCTCTTGGCGCGGCCGATGAAGAGCTTGCGCATCTCCTCCACGGACTTCTCCGGGGGGTTGGTGGAGGCGGGGGCATTGTTGTTGTTGCCCTTGATGGCCATGCCATCTTTGGCCTGCAGGCACGCTGGGCCCATGCCGTAGGCAGCGAAGCTGAAGCGACCCTCGCCAGCCTCGTCCTCCTGCAACAGAGATCACAAAGCCATTATCTCTTTAATACGGAGAAAACCAGCTGGAATCTGCTGCAGTCCTGCCACACTGAGCTGAGTGATCACCTCCAGAGTTTAGCACCATTGCAGAGGTTAGCACCAGTGTCAATGTGCAAATGAAAACACTGGGTGAAAGGAGGCAAAACATTGGAGTAGCTTACAATGAGTTTCATATTGTAACAAATACACGAACGTTCTATAAACGAATCCCTTGCATGCCACATATGGTTACTCTCTATGACCACATGTCAACAAAACAAAAACATTTTCACATTTGTATTTATTCATTTATTCACCTGTTTGAGTAGTTACACTCATGTCAGACCATGGAGTGGTCCATTTAAGTCATCAGAGTGTTTGCAGAGTGTTTGGGGTGTGTGATTTTGGATAATGGATGGAGGTGTGTGATTTTGGGGTGTGTAGTGGATGGGGGTGTGTGATTTTAGGGTGTGTAATGGATGTGGGTGTGTGATTTTGGGGTGTGTAGTAGATGGGGGTGTGTGATTTTAGGGTGTGTAATGGATGGGAGTGTGTGATTTTGGGGTGTGTAGTGGATGGGGGGGTGTGATTTTGGGGTGTGTAATGGATGGAGGGGTGTGGTTTTAGGGTGTGTAGTGGATGGGGGTGTGTGATTCTGGGGTGTGTAGTGGATGGGGGTGTGTGATTTTGGGGTGTGTAGTGGATGGGGGTGTGTGATGTTGGGGTGTGTAGTGGATGGGGGGGTGTGATTTTGGGGTGTGTAGTGGATGGGGGTGTGTGATTTTGAGGTGTGTAGTGGACAGGAGTGTGTGATTCTGGGGTGTGTAGTGGATGGGGGTGTGTGATTTTGGGGTGTGTAGTGGATGGGGGTGTGTAATTTTAGGGTGTGTAATGGATGTGGGTGTGTGATTTTGGGGTGTGTAGTAGATGGGAGTGTGTAGTGGATGGGGGTGTGTGATTTTAGGGTGTGTAATGGATGGGGGTGTGTGATTTTGGGGTGTGTATGGGGGTGTGTGATTTTGGGGTGTGTAGTAGATGTGGGTGTGTGATTTTGGGGTGTGTAGTGGATGGGGGTGTGTGATTTTGGGGTGTGTAGTGGATGGGGAGGGTCTGCTTCAGTTCTGCGCGGCCTATCTGGGGACTGTGGTGCGCTGCATTTCTCTGTGGCGCCCAACTGCCTTTGGGGTTGGCTGAAGGTTTATACATTTCGTCTGAGTGTGTATGTCATTAATGACATGGGACGTGCCCTAGAAAGCATAATAGACTGTGATGTAATGGAATGACTGCGGGTAGTTCCCAGCGGAGGGGAAAGGATGGGTCCAGGGTCTCTCTCTTTTTTTTCTGTTTGTTTGTAATTGTGGTGTCACCCTGTCTGTACCTTTGTGCACATTTGATGTTTTTTTTCCTGTGTAAGTTTCCTAATATTTTAGTTTTGTCTTTGTATTATAATAAAAAAATATATATGCTGATAGAATGTATGTTTGAGCCTTCATGCAATCTGGTCCTATCTGCGGTCACCATCATTCTAAAAACTCAGAGCATCAATTCTGTCAGTCAAAGTCAGGGTGGATGGCTTGGAAATGTTTACCTGTGAAGGGAGCGCAAGATTAGCCTGCTCTGATGAACAGACATAGTTTCTCTGCTCTCTTGCCCTTTCATTCGTTCCCATTAAGAGAGCAGCATCGCCTTTTCAGCTTCAACAGCTTATATGATTCGTCGTTGAACATCTTTCTATATCATAACCCAAATGACATAAAGTTAATTGCATTTCTGCATACTGCAATATTTCTGCTTTGCCATAAAAGATGCTTTATGGTTGCCGCAATGGCTGCTACGCTGCTAACTCATGTGAGCCAGGCCGCTGGATTCCACTGCTTTAAACTCACCTCACATCCCTGAGAAATGCACCAAGGAACAAGGAAAAAAGCAAGGAGCGAGCTGACATTTACTAAATTAAGAGCCAGCTCCTTTAGCAACAAACAGCCATTTTTAGATGCCCCTGTCCTCTTTCCGTCCTTGTCTTTACACCTCCCCATTTATAACAGTTAATGTAGAGGTGGGGGAGGGAGTAAGACAGCATGCAAAAATAGCGAGGGGAGATGTGGATTTTCCCCCTCGCGTGGATGTACGTAGATCTGATTACGGGGACTTTGACCTTGGCCTGTCCTTCAGCCTAGGACGGGACTGCCATTTGTGCATGTAACGGATGCTGTGCTTTATCCCGCCACCACGTGATTAATGTGCCTGGTCTGAGACGTGACGAGGCTCAGTAACGATGAGCGAACACGCTGTTTGGCTTCTCCTCAAGTCACCCAGACCTGCATTACCCGAGGCCACCCACCCCCCACTAATTAAGCACTACCCATTAATGCTGTGTGCAAGAGGAACACTCTTTACTGTCACTGTGTGGAGGAGAGGAAGAATAGAGGAGGGGGATAGTGGCGAGCTCGAGCTGTGCCCATCCCCACCCCCCCTCCGCCCCCCAGAGGGGTGGAGGACACAGATCCACTGCAGCCCATCAGAACACACATCACACCCCGTTTGTGCGTCTGTGCATGGCGGGCACCGAGCCGCTGCTCCCCTGGACCTTCTGCCTCCGTCATCCATCATGCTTTTGGCTCCTGACTGATGCGTGTATATCTGTGACTGCGCGCCTTTGATTAATGGGGAAGATTAAAAAAGGACGGTAATGAGAACCCCGCTTTCTGTGCCTCTCTCTAACGCTCCCCAAACATGCTCGCCCTGCAGCAGCCCACCGATCACACTCAGAAACGGATGATGAGCATAATTCTGCCCAGCCTTCATTTTGGAGTGTGTAATGGATGGGGGTGTTCTATGATTAAGCATTGTGTTCACTGTCTATATTACTTTTTTTTGGGGGGGGGGCGTAAATTTATATTTACATTCCCAATACATTCCTTCCTCTCCAAGGAACGTGATATACAGCGACTGAAATATTCTCTCCCTTATACAATTAATTTTTGCAAGGTGATCGTGATGTGGATGCCGTGAGGTTGTAATGCGGAAAAAACAATATCTATTACAGAGCCAGTTTAGCATTTTTATGAAAGTGATGCCTTTGACGCATGTGTTTTGAAGCCATTGCAGTAAACAGGAGGTCATCGGCGAGGGTTTGTATATATTTCATCACATGAGAACATTAGCTTGAACGACTGCAATAGCAGTCACCTAAAAAATATATCAAGTAAAATGTTAATTTTAGATTAATAAAGTGTATTTGGCACAACTGCAGCGCTCAGGGCATCCGCCCTACTCTGAGAGAGTGATCTGCTGCAGGCTGGGGAAGAGCGTCTGAGAAGTTCAGTTTGTAAACTGAGGTTTGCAGGCTCACATACGCAGCAGGGGACTGCTGTAGTATCCCTGAATGAGGTGGCTATCCTCAAGTGCAGCAGCCATATGCTCAGCCAAAAAAAATCCATACTGATTAAAAGTGTAGGTTCTGTAAGGTGCAAATCAATAAGAGCAATGAATAATAAATAAGGAATGGGGAGGGACTGTCTAAGAGCATTAAAACAAGGCTGGTCTGTCATCCAACACCCACATAACACACAAGGGACATGTTACAAGATTTGCAATTCTGCCATTGTACTCAAGTAATGTGCTGCATGTGCTGCTCTGACCTCCCCTCCAGCCCTGTAGCTGAACCCTAACCCTAACCCACCATCCCTGCAGCTGAACCCTAACCCTAACCCACCATCCCTGCAGCTGAACCCTAACCCTAACCCACCATCCCTGCAGCTGAACCCTAACCCTAACCAACCATCCCTGTCGCTGAACCCTAACCCTAACCAACCATCCCTGTAGCTGAACCCTAACCCTAACCAACCATCCCTGTAGCTGAACCCTAACCCTAACCCACCATCCCTGTAGCTGAACCCTAACCCTAACCAACCATCCCTGCAGCTGAACCCTAACCCTAACCCACCATCCCTGTAGCTGAACCCTAACCCTAACCCACCATCCCTGCAGCTGAACCCTAACCCTAACCCACCATCCCTGCAGCTGAACCCTAACCCTAACCCACCATCCCTGCAGCTGAACCCTAACCCTAACCCACCATCCCTGTAGCTGAACCCTAACCCTAACCAACCATCCCTGTAGCTGAACCCTAACCCTAACCCACCATCCCTGTAGCTGAACCCTAACCCTAACCAACCATCCCTGTAGCTGAACCCTAACCCTAACCAACCATCCCTGTAGCTGAACCCTAACCCACCAGCCCTGTAGCTGAACCCTAACCCACCAGCCCTGTAGCTGAACCCTAACCCACCAACCCTGTAGCTGAACCCTAACCCACCAACCCTGCAGCTGAACCCTAACCCTAACTCACTTGCTCCACAGCTCCCCTTGGTTTTATCTGGTTATAATGAATAAAATCTGCCAACCAGAGCAGAAAAAGAAATGCTCCTAAGGACATTTTTGGGGTTTCCTGGGGGACAGCGGTCTACTCGAACCTTGAGCTGTTTGCGGTACCTCACAGTCTGTCCGCACATGGACTGGGTGAGTTTGCTGAGAAAACTGCACTCTTGCTCCAGTTCAGTGAAAGATCCCTGGAGCTCAGTCATGCTGTCATTATTTACACTAACACTATCCATTGTTATCTCATGACACTTACAGAGTGAGACAGCCCAGATCACGACTTGCAGGGTGGAAGAAGTCCAGAGAAAGACTTCCCCTGGAGGAGACAGTCCTGTTAATGAGCTGATTATAGCAGATCAATCACAGTGCTCTCCCTAATGAGCCCCTGTCATTGTTCAACAGTGTAACGGAACACGCAGCCAGGGGTCATGTGATCTCACCTACTCTCTAATATGTCCCAGGACTCGACTGAAACACCACCACTGAAAAGAGGAGATATTTGGAAGGAAGCATTTTGGGGAGGGAACCCCTCTGCTGCAATTCAAAAACACGTTGGCATGGTTTCCCGAGCAACTTGCATCCATACAAACCTCCAAAGGATCTGAATTGAATATTTGCTGGCAAACACAAAGAGCCGTGGCTTCACTTTCACTTTCTTTCATTATGACTGTGTTGGGAGCCCTTAATTCTAATATGTAGGCTGATTCATCTCCACATGCCTATAAGAGCTAATGCAAGCAGAGACCTGACGATCCTATCACTTCTCTGCAGTATGCCCACTATGGTTTCCACAGTAACATATATCTCTATTGTAACATTAGTACTGTTTATTCAATTTTGCACACAGGCAAGAACTCACTAAATAGATTTTTTCAAAACCCATTATTTCCAAAGCTGTTTAATTCATGCAATTATTCAAGTGAAACTTTTTTTATTCTGCAGTCCAGTTTATTACATTTTTCAATGAAGTGAGATTAAAAGGTGTCATTCTAGCAATATAAATGTTAATTTCTTCAACATTCAATTAATGTTCCCTGCTTATTTGTCTTATATTGGTCATCTTCCCTGAAAATGTTGTCTGCCTAGGTGATTGCAAGCCTGCATTTCTCAACTCTGACCAGCAGGGGGGGATGGAGGCACTCCTCATTTGCCTGGTACCAGTCAATCTCTTAAGAGAAGTCTGGCAAAAGAAAAAAATTAATTTGTTTTAGTAAAAAGAATTTCAAACACATATGAATGACCACGATGGCCTGTTGAATGATAGCCTCTAACCTTCCTGTACAGAGTTCACAAGCCTGAATGTGAGGAGGAGTCAGTGTGCTTTGCTTTGAGAAAGGTCAACTGTCAGGGGAACGAATGAGAAGCGTGTTTCTATCCCCCAGAACCAAAGAGAGAGCTGGAGGTCACCCTGTCCACACACATGCACACACAGACACACACACACACCCACCCACAGCCACACACATGCAGACACACACACATGCACGCATGCACGCACACATACACACACACATACATGCTTACATGTACACACTATCACATGCACACACAAACTAATGCACAAGTACTCACACACACATACTCTTCAGTTGTGTTTAATGAGTAAATTAAGAAGTACGGCGAATCCGTGTTATATCAGACCTTGTTAAAACGGATTTCGTTTATAACAGACTATTTCTGCTGTAACAACATGTGTAGTCTGTTCTGGCTAATATGAGTTGAAATTCGCCTTTTTCTTCCCCTTACACTTTTCTGTCATCCTCTTTTTCTCTTTTTACTCCTCTGTCTTTCTTCCTTTTCTCTACCTCTTATCTCCTTTCACTGTTCTCTCATTCCCTTACTTACTCGGTATTTTTTTTCTCTCTTCCTTCTTTCTTAATATTCATTGTTATTGGTAGCTATTGCGATGGTGCCACACCGTATCACAAAGGATTCTTTGGAAACTTAATTAAACTGACACAGTCCGAGTATTGTTGTACACTGAACTCTGAGTAAATATGGCCTGGTACCACAGCGAAGATGGGACTACTGTGTATTTTTGTACTATCACCCGGTTATATCGTACTCCCTTTCCCCCCAATTAGTCCGGTTTAACGAGGGTTCACTGTATAATGAATGAAGCAATTTAATAGCGTATGTGCTTTAAATGTACTGCAAACTCATTCTCCTGAGACAGCTTACTCAAAGTTGCCGATCTACACTTACATTTTATGATTATGCAATTCTGCCTCTTAACAGCTGACAAAGTGTTGGTGTTAGGGAAAGGTGGTGGAAATCGTGCTGTGCGTTTGAGACCACCTGCACACTCTGTGCCTGTGTAGCCCGTCTGCATGAAGCGTGACACTGAGGTTACTGCACTGGAACACAAACCAGAGTTCTGCAGGTTTGAATCCTGGCTGGCCACTTCAAATTCAAGCACATTTTGTTGTGTTCTGAGTTCTTTCCTCAATCAAATTACTTAAATGAACAATTTATAAAAATATGATGAAATATTATGCTAAATTTAAACGATAAGTATCCCAGGACAAAACTCTGCCTTAATAATTTGTCATGTATTTAGTGTCAGTGGGTTTGTTTCTGTGGTTATGATCGCAGAGGGCAGGAGCCGAGGCTATATCTCTGATCTGGAGTCAGATCATGTTTCAGGTTTCCCACTGAGAGACCCAGGTCTCATGGGCCCCACCAGGAATTAATCATCATTTTAATCATTTTGCAAATTACAGCCTAATACTTAACAACTAACTCCATGGGGCATTGGGTGGGATCTCATGGAAAGTGTTTAGGGTGAGATTAGATGTGTATCTAGGTCATTTACAACCCACAGCTGGATTTAGCACCTTCACTGGCGTCTCCTAAGCCGTGGTTATGCTGCCATGAGCCGAACATTTGCTCTTCAGCTTTCTGCATTGACCTCAGAGTCTACGAACTGTGGACTAATCTACCTAAACCTACAACACAAACTAGAGGGGATTTAAGGATTGCGACAATGGGATTTGGGATTTATTTTTCAGCTTTTTTACCATTTAAATTACCGTAAAGACAGTCCACGAGAATCCGGGAAACACCGAAACTCGACAGTTTATTAAATGTATGTGTTGGTTTCAGCTCATCCTTACACGTCATCTTTCATTCGATCCGTAAGAGCTCTAAGGCTGGCAGCTCTATTCCATATTCCATATAATTCCTCATATAATTTGAATGTATGATCTCGCTGGGGAAGGCACACATGACTGATTAAATAAATCGAGCTGAAGAGTTTTGAGGAAGCACACAGAGAATTCCTTCTGCAAATAAAATTGCTGGTATAAACAACAGATTACAGAGCGAGCTTTCCTCTGATCCTTGCATCTCCGGGGGGCTGCATCTTTGCGGCATACCTCCCGTACAAATCGAACATCTGACAGCTTTGTGCAACGGCAGAAAGCTAAAGGTCTGCGCTAGGCGACACAACATTGGCGAAGGTAGCTGCTGACGAAAGTGGCTTGACAGGTGTTTTGATTGAAAGCGGTGCAGCAAACACCGACTCGTGAATCGCATGTTAGCATCAGCTCATGAATATTTCAGAATGCATTTAAGAGCGCTGGCAGCGGCTCAGGGACAAGGGAAGTAACACGATGGAACTCTGAAACTGAGAGTTCAAGGAGAAATTCCCTCTTTGAAAGATCAACCGGGTAAAGACTTCTAACATTGAACTTGCATTCGTTGCGATGCAACATACTTTATGGAGTAGTTTACATTTAGCTAGCGTTTCCCACACGCTATTCCAGTGCGCACATTGTCGTTTGAAAGAGCCACATTGATGACACATTTTCAGCCAACAACTGGCCCTCCCTTCTTCGAACTAAACTTGAAGCAGCTAAACTGGACGTCCAGAGCACTCTACAACATATAATAACTGCTAGCTAGTCATTTTTGCATTTTGTCCACTATAAAATACAGGCATGATGCGTGTCTGCTATCTAAACTCTATTTGCCCATATCTTCTGAAAAACCAACATGTATATTATGGATGTTATTTTAATTACCCCATCCTTATGGATTACATTGGATTTCTGCAGGACGATTTATACAGAATGCATTCAGAATTATGATCCCTCTCCCTCAAAACAAATATTGACGGAGTTATTTCAGTTTCACCATCGCCAATGTTTGATACAATAAACTGTGCCCATCTTTAGGATTGTGTATTTTCACTTTTCAGCTGAAGTGCACTGGCTATTTATCCTTCTCCCTTAAACTTGATTGTATCAAGTTTTATACAATCATGTTCATAATATAGAATGTTATAATATCAAATGTTTAATCAAATGCATGCTTTCTAAAATTAAGTGAGCATCCATATACCTGGAAGAATCCACCATCTCTTCTGTGCTCTGAGAGAGATTACACCTGGGAGAATCTACCATCTCTTCTGTGCTCTGAGAGAGATTACACCTGGAAGAATCCACCATCTCTTCTGTGCTCTTAGAGAGATTACACCTGGAATAATCCACGATCTCTTCTGTGCTCTGAGAGAGATTACACCTGGAAGAATCCACCATCTCTTCTGTGCTCTGAGTGAGATTACACCTGGAAGAATCCACCATCTCTTCTGTGCTCTGAGAGAGATTACACCTGGAAGAATCCACCATCTCTTCTGTGCTCTGGGAGAGATTACACCTGGAATAATCCACCATCTCCTCTGTGCTCTGAGAGAGATTACACCTGGAATAATCCACCATCTCCTCTGTGCTCTGAGAGAGATTACACCTGGAAGAATCCACCATCTCTTCTGTGCTCTGAGAGAGATTACACCTGGAAGAATCTACCATCTCTTCTGTGCTCTGAGAGAGATTACACCTGGAAGAATCCACCATCTCTTCTGTGCTCTGAGAGAGATTACACCTGGAAGAATCCACCATCTCTTCTGTGCTCTGAGAGAGATTACACCTGGAATAATCTACCATCTCCTCTGTGCTCTTAGAGAGATTACACCTGGAAGAATCCACCATCTCCTCTGTGCTCTTAGAGAGATTACACCTGGAATAATCCACCATCTCTTCTGTGCTCTGAGAGAGATTACACCTGGAAGAATCCACCATCTCTTCTGTGCTCTTAGAGAGATTACACCTGGAAGAATCCACCCTCTCTTCTGTGCTCTGAGAGAGATTACACCTGGAAGAATCCACCATCTCTTCTATGCTCTGAGAGATTGCACCTGGAAGAATCCATCATCTCTTCTGTGCTCTTATAGAGATTACACCTGGAAGAATCCACCATCTCTTCTGTGCTCTTACGCCCATTCATGTGACATAGTTCATTTGTAATTTATCATTTTTCCATAACCTGCTGTTTAGTACCTCAGTTTGTTAACATGTTACTCAACAGTACACTACCTGAATTAAAGAGCCACATCTAAGGTAAGTATCCTCAGGGCCATGTCCACTACTCCACATATGCCACTGAAAAATTTATATTGGCATACATAATTAGTGTCACCTCACAGTCAGAATACATCCTGTCTAATCCCCACTGGAGTGTTTTGAAGTCTCAAACTAATTTCCAGTTTTTAGTTTTGTTCAGCTACACAAATGCAGTAGAGCTTCGCCCTGGCTATCTCAGTTCATTTTGCTCTCTCTGCTGTTCTGAAATCCATGTCATTAGACTGTCCTTGGTGATTTTCATGGCATTTTGCTTTCTTTCAAAACACTGAGGACAAAGCATCCTGTAGATCTGAATCACACATCACGTTTGTCTTGTGCGTGGGTGTTGTCTGGACTGCTTGAAAGATTTGTTTACATTCACTGTATTATTGATTGCTTTAATATTTCATTTTTTTCCAGGATCTTGCTCTTACAATAATGTTGATTCTGGGTGACTGTCTGCGGCAGATGCTAATTTCTGCCCCTGTAGACAGCAGAAGCAAATGCGCTTCTCATCAAAGTGGGGCTCATCAAATCTACATTTCTGTCATGGTTTTTTAAGAAATAAAATCATGCCCAGAGAGGAATGACCATCAGATCCTTGGACTGGCAGCATACTCAGATACCGTAAGGTTAAATGCATAATTGCAAATAACCAAACCGGCATACTCCTAAATCCAGCATTTACGCACTGCACAATGTTTTGCTGAACAATGCAGTGCAGCAGAGAAGCTCCTCCTACATTGCTGCTGAAATGTTTTAGATCTAGCAAGTGATCAGTCATCAGTCATATTGCAATAACTGATGACTGATGCCATACTCTACAGACACAACTTGAACCTAATCTGGATTTGAGGGGAATTGTTGGATGTCATTTGCTCAGTTTGTATCAGTTTGATGCTTGGTTTGCTTTAGTTTGATTCTCAGGTTGTATAAGTTTGATGCTTGGTTTTTATCAGTTTGATGCTCCATTTGTATCAGTTTGGTGCTCAGTTTGTATGGATTTATGATCAGGAGAATATTTCAGCTGCATAGTGAATGACCACACTTTTTTTTTAGTGCTCTGTGAATGACCGCGCTTTTGGCTTAGTGCTCTGTGAATGACCGCGCTTTTTGCTTAGTGCTCTGTGAATGACCACGCTTTTGGCTTAGTGCTCTGTGAATTACCGCGCTTTTGGCTTAGTGCTCTGTGAATGACCGTGCTTTTGGCTTAGTGCTCTGTGAATGACCACACTTTTGGCTTAGTGCTCTGTGAATGACCGCGCTTTTCGCTTAGTGCTCTGTGAATGACCGTGCTTTTTGCTTAGTGCTCTGTGAATGACCACACTTTTGGCTTAGTGCTCTGTGAAAGACCGCACTTTTGGCTTAGTGCTCTGTGAATGACCGCGCTATTGGCTTAGTGCTCTGTGAATGACCACGTTTTTGGCTTAGTGCTCCGTGAATGACTGCGCTTCTGGCTTAGTGCTCTGTGAATGACCGCGCTCTTGGCTTGGCGACAGGAGAAACAGCAGAGTGTATCAGCTTCCCGTTGAGCTTCTGCTTTCCTATGCCAGCGTGGTTAAAGTAGGGGCTGGGCTCACACACCTGCCCGCTCTAATCTGGGACGAATAACAGGCAGTGATGAAAGTAACACTGGGATGGTATAATCATGGCATCAGACAGCAATTCTGAAGAAATTACAGAATTCACTTTGTTTTTTCGAGATACAATCATTTAATATTAACTTTTAATTTATGAAAAATACTCTCCCATTAAGTATGTCCAAGACAAGGATGTGTGATAGTTGACAAAAAATGGAAATATCAATGCTAATTCACCCAACAGTGTGGAGTTTATGTGTCTTTATGTGTTCTTGCTTAGATGCAAGAAACTTTTAAGTTAGAATGGTTTCTAAGGAAACCTTCCAGAATATTCCATAAAAATTTTGCTGGGCTCAGACTTGGACACTAAGATGGCCATACCATTCAAGTTATGTCGATGCCATGCTTTTCAAACCACTGACTTATGCCCTATGGGCAGGGGCGCTGCCATCCTTCAAAACATCTCTGACTGCAGGAAAGATGAGTTTCAGTTTGGAGCCATAACTGACATCAGTCAGTACTACTGAGTAACAGTCTACATGGATCTGGCTTTATAAGGATATGGCTTCACTGTATTTCCACAGGTTTGTTCAGTATCTTTGGGGTCAACTGGCAGATGACTGTGTAGCAGATGGACTGAGTCGTAATAGGAGTTCAGTTTGATGCCCATGAAGCAAAAGACTGCAGATTGGGCCCCTTTGCATGATGGGAGTGGGCGGATCATAGTTCACCTTGAGGTGTCGTCTCCTCCGTCGGAAGCGTAGCAGCTCCTTGTGTTGCCGAGCGATGAAGTTGACGGCGGCGTATTCCAGCAGCGCTGAGAACACGAACAGCAGGCAAACGGCCATCCAGATGTCAATGGCCTTGACATACGAGACCTGCAGCAGGCACATGCACGCAGACTCCCTTCAGCAAAAATGCAGAGTGCACACTCATATCTGCCAGAAGTCAACAGCGTGGATCTCTGCTTTTAATGAAATTTTTGCATTACAAATTAAACATATGGACAGAAAACTCCACAAGAAAAAAACTCCACAAAAAATGTGAAATAAAAACACCCAATTACCAAATTATTACCTGTTTTATTTTTCTTATTACCACGATTTTACATCGTGCAAAAGGATATTACATCCTTAATTAACAATTAACAAGATTTTGGAGTAATTAATAATGTATTCTAATGTAATGCAGCTGTACAAACACTGACTCATATCTGCTGGAATATTGATAGAGTGTCCCCACGCTCATCCACATTAGGAGTGTTTACATACCCCAAACACACCCTAACCCTAACCCTAACCCTAACCCTAACCCTAACCCAAACCCATACCCTAACCCAAACCCTAACCCTAACCCTAACCCAAACCCATACCCATACCCTAACCCATACCCTAACCCAAACCCTAACCCTAACCCTAACCCTAACCCTAACCCAAACCCATACCCTAACCCCTACCCTTAACCTAACCCTAACCCAAACCCAAACCCAGACCCAAAAACAAACCCAAACCCACACCCAAACCCAAACACAGACCCAAAAACAAACCTAAACCCAGACCCAAACCCAAACACAGACCCAAAAACCCGAAACCGAACCCGAAACCCAAACCCAGACCCAGACCCGAACCCATACCCGAACCCAAACCCGCACCCGAACCCTAACCCAAACCCAGAACCAGACCCAACCCAGACCCAGACCATACCCATACCCATACCCTAACCCATACCCATACCCTAACCCTAACCCATACCCATACCCATACCCATACCTATACCCATACCCTAACTGAAACCCTAACCCATACCCATACCCATACCCATACCCTAACCCTAACCCATACCCATACCTATACCCATACCCTAACCCTAACTGAAACCCTAACCCAAACCCATACCCATACCCATACCCTAACCCTAACCCTAACCCATACCCATACCCATACCCTAACCCTAACCCTAACCCTAACCCTAACCCAAACCCATACCCATACCCATACCCATACCCAAACCCATACCCATACCCATACCCATACCCATACCCTAAACCCTAACCCATACCCATACCCATACCCATACCCATACCCATACCCTAACCCTAACCCTAACCCATACCCATACCCTAACCCTAACCCAAACCCTAACCCAAACCCAAACCCATACCCATACCCATACCCATACCCTAACCCTAACCCTTAACCTAACCCTAACCCTAACACACTCACACATGCTGGGTTGCAGTGGGGGGTAGCAGTGGGGCACACTACGCATGCCACTCTGCGGCTGGCTGGAAGCGGACATGGCTTGCTGCTCATCTCTCTGGTTGAAGCTCACTGCGTTTGACAGGGTAGTGACCACTGCAGCTGTGCACAGAGTCTAGGTGGCATTACACTAAACACGGTTCAGGAGACATCGTTTAAATGATCAAATTGCTGTTCTGAGGCGGCTCAGGAGAGAGGGGCAGCCAGCCGTCTCTGCTTCAGCTCATACTTCCTGAATCCAGCCTGATTTTGGAGGGTCACAGTTTCTGTATTTACCTCCTGCAGCTGCATGCATTATTTCTAAAATAATACAATATATCAGCCCATATCTGCGGATTTGTCATTCCTAAATGGTGAGGAAAAGATGCACATATTTTAAGGTACCAAATTTGTTTTCATTATTTCATCAACTGTTGGGTCCATGACCATGAAATTCCTCTCTCCCTCTCTCTCTCTCCCTCCCTCCCTCCCTATCTCTGGCTGCACTCGTAGGCCTCTCATCTGAGAGTGGGGGGGGGGCATGTTGTATTTCAGCTGTGGAGGCTGATCCTTTCTGTCATTGCTGAACTGAACAGGAATCACGGTTCACTTGTTCATCTTGTGGAGAAGACAAACCGCCCTCAATGTCAACACAGAATGTGCGGAGGCTTTGGGATGGCATAATTAAGCAGAGTGAGACAGACACACAGCTTGCAATCTCTAAATCACCTCTGCAAAGGTGTGCTTGTTCTGAGCATAATTTACCACTAATTTGGGGCTCATATAGTTTCTATCTTCTGCTGAAACTCTTTGTCAAAGACAGGGTCTATAAGACCTGATTCTTTCTCCCGTTGTCTTTCTGCACTGAAACAGACATTTCTACCTCAGAGAAGAGGCAGCACTCGTGAAAGTGGACACGCTAGAAAAGGCATGCCAGGCTGGTCTCACACCCCTTTCCCCTTCTCTCTCCCCGCCCCGCCCAGCTTACCTTGGGCAGTGAAGCCCTGGAGCCAGAGCTCTGTGTTGTCATGGTGAGCACGGTGGTGATGCCCAGCCCGACCCGGGCGGGCGCGGCATCCATGTTGATCCAGAAGGAGACCCAAGACAGGATGACGATTAGCAGGCTGGGGATGTACATCTGGATCAGGTAATACCCCATCTGCCGTTCCAGGTGGAACCTGGCCTCGATGCAGGTGAACTTACCTGGCAACACAGAAAGGCAGAGTCTGGAGGTGAGAGAGAGGACTGAACAGGGTGAGGGGAAAGCGTGTAAGAGAGGACAGAGCAGGATGAGGGGAAAGCGTGTGAGAGAGAGGACTGAGCAGGGTGAGGGGAAAGCGTGTGAGAGAGAGGACTGAGCAGGGTGAGGGGAAAGCGTGTGAGAGAGAGGACTGAGCAGGGTGAGGGGAAAGCGTGTGAGAGAGGACTGAGCAGGGTGAGGGGAAAGCATGTGAGAGAGGACTGAGCAGGGTGAGGGGAAAGCGTGTGAGAGAGGACTGAGCAGGGTGAGGGGAAAGCGTGTGAGAGAGAGGACTGAGCAGGGTGAGGGGAAAGTGTGTGAGAGAGAGGACTGAGCAGGGTGAGGGGAAAGCGTGTGAGAGAGAGGACTGAGCAGGGTGAGGGGAAAGCGTGTGAGAGAGGACTGAGCAGGGTGAGGGGAAAGCGTGTGAGAGAGAGGACTGAGCAGGGTGAGGGGAAAGCGTGTGAGAGAGGACTGAGCAGGGTGAGGGGAAAGCGTGTGAGAGAGAGGACTGTCAGGCCTGCTCCCTCCCACTTTATCTGAATGAGAGTAATATTAAATGCTAAAAATCAATGTAATACAACAATCAATACAATATAATAATATTTATTTTATGTGCACATTCATGACTGTGTGTATGAGCGCAAATATGTATATGTGTGCGTGTGTGTCTGTGTGTGGTCATCTAACTCATTCTTACATTCCCTGTATTCGTCGGGCTCATTCAAGCTCAAACAATAAAGCTAAATTCACTTTCCATGAAAACTCATTTTCCATTTGACTGCCTTGTGCTTGGACAGTCTCCTGACATTTTCTTTTTACCAAAGGAGAACAAAAAGAGTAGACCAAAAAAAAAAGCTTTGGTGTCTCGCCCTTTACAAAGAAAGCTGAGCTCTTAAGCAGATGCTTATCTGTGCTAATCTGCCGTGACTGTATCTGAATCCAGCGCATTAATCCTGTAAACTATCTGTGTTAGATCACTAAAATGTCAAAACATGACATCAAGTCATGGCTCACTGTTTGTACACCTCTGGGGAATTGTTTGGACCTGCTCACATTTCTCATGTTATGTTTTCCATCTCCAGGTTAAAAAATAGAACAATTTCCATGCATGTAATATGGAGGTAAAGGTCCAAACGTGTGTTTTTGTGGTGCCGAGTGGCTGGATATTTCACGGCTCCACTCACTTAATCAGCTTACACCCCATTCAGACATCTGTCTCTGCCACGGCCTTCACTTCCATTAACTCTAACCACGACGCAGAGTTTTCAACACACGCTGCGTTAATTCATCACTGATGTATAGCTATTACATCCTTCTGCATTTTTAACATGGTTAAAGAGATACTCCTTATGTACTTTTTGTAAAAATGAAAAACAGAATGGGCCCTCCCGTTGGGAGCTGTAAGGCATGCAGGCTGAGGTATCTGCTGTTTGCAGGTAGTAAAACACATCTGCGGAATGTCAGCCCCTGGAACAACGCTTCACAGCCTGGAACTGCAATGCGCCAGCAACAGCTCAGCCGATGTCACGTCCAGCAAGCTAGGGCCCATCTGACCGCGATGGGAGGGGAGGAGGGGAGAGGAGAGGAGTGGAGAGGAGTGGAGAGGAGGGGAGAGGGAAGGAGAGAGGAGAGGAGAGGAGAGGAGGGGAGAGGGAAGGAGAGAGGAGAGGAGGGGAGAGGGGAGGGGAGGAGAGGAGAGGAGAGGAGGGGAGAGGAGAGGAGGGGAAGAGGAGAGGACAGGAGAGGAGGGGAGGAGGGGGAGGGGAGGAGAGGAGGGGGAGAAGAGGAGAGGGGAGGGGAGGAGGGGAGGAGGGGGAGGGGGGGGGGAGAGGAAAGGGGAGGAGGAGAGGAGGAGAGGAGGGAAGAGGAGGGGAGAGAGAGGAGAGGGGAGAGGGAGGGGAGGGGAGGGGAAGGGAGGAGAGGAGAGGGGAGAGGAGGGGAGAGGGAGAGGGGAAGGGAGGGGAGAGGAGGGGAGAGAAGAGGAGAGGAGAGGAGGGGAGAGGGGAGGGGAAGGGAGGAGAGGAGAGGGAAGAGGAGGGGAGAGGGAGAGGATGTAGAGGCTGCACTCCTCGCATCGATAGGCTGTCGGCTGTTGTTCATACGTGTTGGGGAAAAATAACACGTGAACGGCCACGGAATGGTTGATTGTCTCATGGTGGGGGTGGGGGATGGTCGATGGCAGCGTGGTGTGGGAGCTGTTGGAGGTATCTCTGTGGAGAGAGAGAGTGCTGGGAGAGGGGACAGTGAGGGGGGAAACCTCCCCGAGGCAGGGTGCAGGAGGGCACGGGGGAGGGGGTTGCAGGGCACTCACGAATACAAAGACAGCATGGTCGTCTGGGCCACACTGTGCCACTCTGCTGCACTCTGGTCACATGACCACGGCACTTCAGAGTGAGCATGCCAGTCAGGTTGCTACCTGCCAACTGTTGAAAAAGTGCTACTTCACCCCGCAAGATGGCATCTGCAAGCTTGCCGTAGCTTGAAGCAGAAACGTCAGAGTACGAATTTCAGTACTGGGAAAGAATATTTTCTGTTTCTTACTCATGCTCGGTTAACATGTCACTCTGAAGTTTGTCGCTTGAGAGGAGCTTTGGCCCGTCTGAATTTACTGCATATCTGATATTCAGATCCTGCCTTTCATTTTAATAAATCATATCTTTGTGTAGCTTTTACAATTAATGTTAGACACACCAATGGTAGTATTTCTCTGAATTTTAATTTAATTCCTGTGAGATTCTATCCCATCTGATCAACAATGACAGCATTCATAAACAAAAGTGCCGTTGCAGCTCTGTGGTTTATTCCAGATCCATTTGCTGGGTTATTGCTTTCTGTATTACTCATTGGGCTGGGTTAGTGCTTTCTGTATTACTCGTTGGGCTGGGTTAGTGCTTTCTGTATTACCCGTTGGGCTGGGTTAGTGCTTTCTGTATTACTCGTTGGGCTGGGTTAGTGCTGTCTGTATTACCCGTTGGGCTGGGTTAGTGCTTTCTGTATTACCCGTTGGGCTGGGTTAGTGCTATCTGTATTATGGCTACAATTCATGGGAAGCGCTGCACAGCATTCACCAAAGTCCCTGCAAAAGGTCAAACTAACCATGTCGGCACTTTGAAATATTGATTCTTCTGAGGCCATGCTTTGCTTTATATACATGAACACACACACACACACACACACACATTTATATACATGAACACAAACACACAAACACACACACACACATTTATATACATACTAGGGATGTAAATTTTGTGCAATTCATTTAACTGGTAGTCAAAACCTGTAAATCGATTAATAATGATTAACTGATAAGCTTAATATCTACTTTATCCTATAAAAAGAATGACTCAAAATAGGCCTATCAAAATTTGTTGTATATGACTATATAAGAGATGTTTTATGAAGACAAGCCCCAAAAATCATTAAAACAGAATTTGCATTGCGCATTAATGTCATAACTAAAAAAATATATACAAAGATGGATTACAACACATATTATAACAAAAGACATTCATATTAATGCTGATTAATTTTAATAAACACATGAACCGATGAATGACTCAAAACACAATGTGTAGTCCTGTGTCAAAGTGGTCTTATTAAGAGCGCCAGCAATCATTGACATGATAATGAATTTGCGTTGTGCATGAACAACAGAAGAAAAACAACGCAAATAAAAATAAACTATTCCGATTCACAGACTAAAAGCTCAGCAAGTCAAAAAACAAACTTAAAGCCTGTTAGGCCTAAATAGAATGTGCTGTGAGACCCCACACACAAAAAAACGATAATAGGCATCATTCCCATATGCTATTTCGTGACTATTTATGCTCGCTTCATTGCTGCCATGAAACATAGTGTTCCTAGCCCATGAGAGAAAGGTTGCAGATGAAAGTGGTGCCCCCATGTGTTCCCATTTACTTTCACAAACATGATGATGAACAACAATATGTAATAGCCACCATTAGGTTATTTATTGAAATTGTTTATTGAAATTCAACTGTTTAATCGCTACATTAATCGACGTTCTTATTGATGATTAAGAGTTAACTGATTAACTGTTAACATCCTAATAGATGACTCACACACACACACATAAACTCACACACACACACACGCACACACACACATTTACATACATACACACACACACACTCACTCACACACACACACACACACACACACACACATAAACTCACACATGCACACGCACACACACACATTTACATACATACACACATTTTTTACATATGATATGTACATTAAATAATACTTTTTGTAATTCTACATTTTGCCTCGATTAAATGCATTGTATATTATTAATTCCAAGAAGCAAATATCTTCTCCCTTTGACATTAACAATAGTATTTTTTTTACATTTTTCCTTTTGTTTTTGATGTGATCCATCTCTACTTTAGATGAAAGAAATGGCCTCCGGTGCTTTTCCCATTTTATCTGGAGTGTAACAAATGTGGACTGGCAGAAGAAGCTGGACAGATGGGTTTTCAGCTGAACTGATGACATCATAAAGGGTGAAGGGGAAATAGTTAAATACCTTATCTGGCATACAGACACAGCAAGGACTGTGACTCGCTAACAGAATAATGCACATTATTTACAATGAATACATACAAACTAAAACCTCACCCTTCAGTATGTGTATGAGAGTTATTAAGTTAAAGCAAATGTGTATTTAACCAAAAAATATATACATTTTGAAGTTATGTTTGTTTCCAATACATTTGGGCAGAGAAATATAAGGGTTGTTCCTAAGGGAATCCCTGGTTTAGAGGAAAATAACCCGGATTCAGGGAAGAATAACCCTGCCCTGATTCAGGGGAGAGTAACCCTGCCCTGATTCAGGGGAGAATAACCCTGCCCTGATTCAGGGTAGAATAACCCTTGGCTCAAAGGAGAATGAGGCTGGTTTGGCAGTAAAGGGACAGACCTGTGTTGTAGTTCTTGGTGCAGTAACGCAAGTCCTTTTCTTCTTTGAGGATAAACTGAGGTAACGTCAGGTCATCTGCCACCTGCACTGCTCCCTTCTCATCCCACTCGAATATGAGGTCATTCATGGTGTAGCCAACTGCAGGGAGAAACAGCAGTCAGTCAGCTTCTCTTTAACAGCACAAGTGAAGATGAAACGAATACACAACAAAAGCGTAACTACACCCAATACACTTAATTAATAGTGCCAAAAGAAAACAGACTGGTATTTGGACAGAGACCGCAGCGTTACCCTGCTGTTTGACTCTTCTGTGTTTTTCCTGGGGTGTTTATTGAGCAGCGTTCTCTCTCTGTCACAGTGTCGTGATGGAGATAGACAGTGAGGCTCTGAACCCCACTTCGTACTGCCACTGCCACACGAGAGCCGAAAGCCACCTGACTTTAGAAAGAGCAGCCTGTCTGCCATGGAAGCTTCCGGCAGTGGCGCAGACAGGACATGATGTGAGTGACTGGCAGAGAGTTTAGTGACTTTAGTGAGAGAGAGAAAGAGCAGGAAGAGCAGGGCTGTAAAGGAGGCGGGGTGCTGGGCACGAGCTGCAGGCCGCGCTGACTTTCATTATTACCCTCTTCATCATCTGATTCTGCTCCACATCCATCTCACTGCCACAAAACAAACATGCTGCCCCAGGGCTTTATGGGTAATGAAGTACTCACAAAACAAACATGCTTCCCCAGGGCTTTATGGGTAATGGAGTACTCACAGCTCTCTAGCTGCATGATGCAAGTCTGAACGTCCATGGGGAAATTCTTCAGGTCCATGGGACAGGCCAAGACCAGCGTTATTCTGGGGGAAAACAAGTCAGGCGGTCAGCTACAGGTTAACAGATTATGGGTCTATCAGAATTGAGGTCTAAAGAAATCCATTACTTCAGTGCTTAGAGGTGCAAATAGGTATGCTGATACAGCGGACAGACTGCATTTATCTCACATTTCAGGGAGGTGAAAGTGCATTATGGGGCTGCAGCTTTTCTTTCACGCAGAGCAGGGAAAAGTCATTTTGTGTTGCACTTCATTAAAAAACATGGAGCCATCTTCATGCACACGGGCAAATACTCAACTTTTCATAAGTGCTAATTTGCATCATCCAAAAATTGCATTACTCAAGGTTAAAATACTTATTTGAGTGCGGGAGCACCAGGGGTTATCGAGAAAAGTAGATTACATTATGTTTCACCTCTGAGTCAGGTTACAGGTATATTATCACAGCTGTTGTGTGTGTGTATTTTCTTAGAATCCTCACAGACAGGAGATTAAACATTTGCTCGCCTACATGTAGCAGGAAAATACCCCTCACCTTTGCTCTACCCACTTCCAGAAAGCCTTTGAAATATTGGGCTGTCAGAACAAGAGGAATGAATAATGAGGAAAATGAAGGTGTTTCAAACTGTTGACCTTGAAAATAATGACTGAGGAGAAAGAAAAGAAGCTGCCCGGTGATGTGAAATGGAATCCATTTTCACAATTAATGTTACTGTAAGTGGCTCTCATGGTCCCGGATCAGTCCCCCTCTCCTGCCCCTGCTGAGAGACCAAAACCCAACACCTGCTTCACCAGGTAAACAAATGTGTACAAATGCTGAGAAAATGACCTGACATATGCTGTCTATGGCTAGTCTTTTTTAGTCTTTTAGGGATTTGCACTTTTATTGTTCCTGTTTATTGTGAGTTTTATCCGTTTTTCATGAGCAGACATGTCAGCTGAGACACAAGTACAGGGAAAAACAACCAAACAATAAAAACATTATTAAATTAGCAATACAAACCTGGCTAAATTAACATTAGTAATGCACCATTAGCAGTGCAGAGCCATATGTGACCACCGTCTACTGCACATGCGGAAGGGTCTCTCACTCACCACTTTCATCCCATAATTTGAGATTTAATAAATAAAATCCCTTAAGTCCTTTTTACATGCAACATCTCAGTCTATCAGGCACACCCTCCAGAGGGACCTTGGTTTGGCTTGGGTCACAGAATCTCAGGATTAGTGGAGTCAGCTGAAGTTGTGGCTTTTAACAAAAAAATACTTTTAATGACTGTCTTGACACATTCTACACTAGAATTTAATGAGCAGCATGATCAGCAAATGGTGAATATAGTAAGCTCATTTTCAAAAGTGCGAATTTAAGCACCATGAAAGTCCCATCATATCATAAACAGAGGATGGACTCCTTAAAATGTTCTTCAGAGGAGATGGAAGGCCAGCATGGAGGCGCTGGGGCTTTAATGGCGTCTCTTATTCATCATTTACATTCAGCTCCCGGCAGGTTCTGCTTTCAGTCTCCTATGGAAAGATTGAAGTGCGCTGGTTCAATTTTACTTACATGCATTTCCCTGATAGCGCTGCTCGGCCAGGCCAAGATAAAAGTGTTATTTATAAGCAATTTCCTATCAGACAGGATACTGTGGCTGGATCTACAAGGCTCCTGAGATGGTATCAACTGAGAAAAAGAAACAGTTTTTTTCTGTGTTTTTTTTTTCGTTTGATTTGAGTGCCACTGTATTGTGAGTCAGTGGAGCTGAGATGCTCAGATGGATAAAGGTGCAATATTAGATGTGTGTGACATCGGGAGCTGTCCAGGAGGATGACTGTTTTGACATGCAAATTGTTGCAAACATTTTTTATTCATGAATGCAATGCTGGAAGAGAACATAATCCAAAAGTTTAAATGGGCATCTTCGAGTCCCAGCAAAAGTAATCTGAGTCCTTTCACAGGTTCACAGATGTATGCTGCAACATCTCAACATCACTTTAATCTTTGACACCTCTGTCTCCGAGCGCTAGACCTGTTAGTCCTGTGTCTATCTTTTCCAAAAATATTATTTATTTTACTGTGCCTCCTGAGACCAGCTGAGGTACCGAGTGGACACTGTATTCACGCACCCAGACTGACATCTCCTACTCACCTGCTGTGACGCTCTACCGGGGGGAGGCTCACCTTATACTGTACAGGACGTTCCCATTTTTAGAAATCCGCAGCAGCTTGTTGTCCGTGGTAACCCCATGGAAATTGGCGCCCTTCTCGTTGGCGAAGAACAGATCGGGCTTCCAGATGGAGTCCAGCATAGAGGGGTCCAGGTCCAGCGAGTCGTCGGGGTACTCGCTGTACGCCAGCCGTGGGTCATTCCACTGCTGCCTCAGGAAGATGTTCACCCTGTAGTCCTGTGGGAGAGAGCCACGTCAGAATAGCACCTCCACCTGAACACACACCTCCACCTGAACACACGCCTCCACCTGGCAGAGCACACACCTCCACCTGAACACACACCTCCACCTGAGCAAACACCTCCACCTGAACACACACCTCCACCTGAGCACACACCTCCACCTGAACACACAGCTCTGCCTGAGCACACACCTCCACCTGAACACACAGCTCTGCCTGAGCACACACCTCCACCTGAACACACAGCTCTGCCTGAGCACACACCTCCACCTGAACATACACCTCCACCTGAGCACACACCTCCATCTGAACACACACCTCCACCTGAGCACACAGCTCTGCCTGAGCACACACCTCCATCTGAACACACACCTCCACCTGAACACACACCTCCATCTGAACACACACCTCCACCTGAACACACAGCTCTGCCTGAGCACACACCTCCACCTGAAAACACACCTCCACCTGAGCACACACCTCCACCTGAATACACACCTCCACCAGACAGAACACACACCTCCACCTGAACACACACCTCCACCAGACAGAGCACACACCTCCACCTGAGGATAACAGGAGCCCTCTCACATGGCCTTTAGAATGACCACAGCAACAACAACCAGGTTACAGTGATGCCTTCATTGACTGGCCGACAGATAACAGCATTATGTCAGAGTTAGACATAAGGCCGGCATAACTGCAGTGAGAAATTGATCTGAAGTTCACTGGATAAAGTTATCATTTGAAAAGATCCCTAGGGACAAAAAAGTGAAGCTATCATTTTTTAGCCCTGCATGACAGAAGAGAAGGACAGGAACTTAGGATATATTCTGTGATTCCTTTCCTTTGGCATCAAACTCACCCCAAGTGGTGCTGGAGGTTCATATAATATTTGTCATTTTAAATCAGTACAAATCTGATGCTCTGCCTTAAAATGATTCACAGTATGGACAGAAATTTTCCTTTTTAGGGAAAGAAGTCATTCAAAATTCATGTCATCAGCACAAATTTAAACCAAACAGACTAGGAATAAATTGTGCCTTAAAAGAAACCACACTCTAATAATTAATCTGCATCTTGTAACATTGTTTTTCAATGGCTTTCCATTGATGCTGAATCTTCACAATGTTGATGGGGTTTTTGAGGGGCAGTTTGCTGAATACTGGCCATAAGTATGGGCTGGATTCAATCTGAAACACTTTTGAGCAAGGAACCTGAATTGTTTTAGTAAACATCAATTTTAATAAAAACATTAATGTAAAAATGCAAAAATGCAGAGTCTTCATGAGTGTGGATGCCACAATATCTATTAGCAGAGTCTTCATGAGTGTGGATGCCACAATATCTATTAGCAGAGTCTTTATGAGTGTGGATGCCACAATATCTATTAGCAGAGTCTTCATGAGTGTGGATGCCACAGTGTCTATTAGCAGAGTCTTCATGAGTGTGGATGCCACAGTGTCTATTAGCAGAGGCTTCATGAGTGTGGATGCCACAGTGTCTATTAGCAGAGGCTTCATGAGTGTGGATGCCACAGTGTCTATTAGCAGAGTCTTCATGAGTGTGGATGCCACAGTGTCTATTAGCAGAGTCTTCATGAGTGTGGATGCCACAGTATCTATTAGCAGAGTCTTCATGAGTGTGGATGCCACAGTGTCTATTAGCAAAGTCTTCATGAGTGTGGATGCCACCGTGTCTATTAGCAGAGTCTTCATGAGTGTGGATGCCACAGTGTCTATTAGCAGAGTCTTCATGAGTGTGGATGCCACAGTGTCTATTAGCAGAGTCTTAATGAGTGTGGATGCCACAGTGTCTATTAGCAGAGTCTTCATGAGTGTGGATGCCACAGTGTCTATTAGCAGAGTCTTCATGAGTATGGATGCCACAATATCTGTTAGCAGAGTCTTCATGAGTGTGGATGCCACAGTGTCTATTAGCAGAGTCTTCATGAGTGTTGATGCCACAGTGTCTGTTAGCAGAGTCTTCATGAGTGTGGATGCCACAATATCTATTAGCAGAGTCTTCATGAGTGTGGATGCCACAGTGTCTATTAGCAGAGTCTTCATGAGTGTGGATGCCACAGTGTCTATTAGCAGAGTCTTCATGAGTGTGGATGCCACAGTGTCTATTAGCAGAGTCTTAATGAGTGTGGATGCCACACTGTCTATTAGCAGAGTCTTCATGAGTGTGGATGCCACAGTGTCTATTAGCAAAGTCTTCATGAGTGTGGATGCCACAGTGTCTATTAGCAGAGTCTTCATGAGTTTGGATGCCACAGTGTCTGTTAGCAGAGTCTTCATGAGTGTGGATGCCACAGTGTCTATTAGCAGAGTCTTCATGCGTGTGGATGCCACAGTATCTATTAGCAGAGTCTTCATGAGTGTGGATGCCACAGTGTCTATTAGCAGAGTCTTCATGAGTGTGGATGCCACAGTGTCTATTAGCAGAGTCTTCATGAGTGTTGATGCCACAGTGTCTATTAGCAGAGGTCATTAAGCCATCATAAAGTGGCGCTCTTACAGATGAGTGGAATGGAATTGGGCCGGATGACCTTTGCAACGGCAATCAGCCACATCATTACCTGGGCTCTCCACGGAGCTTATCCCAAGATGAGCTGTTTATCTCAGAACACAAAAAAGTGTAGAGGGACACTCAGAGACAGGCTATTGAGAGAGGCTTATTTGAAAATGACACAGCTGTGTGCAGCACGGCAGTAATTTGGAGGGAATGGTAATTTACTATCCATGGGAGATGGTAATTTTTACAGAGATTATGGTTTCTAGACTCCTCTGTGTTATTATGTCATTATAGTGTCTTTGCTTGCATTGTGCCATGAAAGCTATAATAATATGTTTATATAACTATGGAAATAGTTTTTTTCCTTCTACAATAAATTCATAAGCTGTGAAGGAAATCATATTGCGATTTCAAATGGATTTACAACCTAATACTGTACATTATATGATAAAAAAATTCTCAGATGCTGAGGCACTAAAATGTAATATCTGAGACATTAAGCCAGAGCACCCTTTAACTGTGCCTGCCTTCGCCATGCAGTGAAGGACTAATACATGTATGAGACTTTAACACTGGGAACATGCTGTTTGAATTTTGACCACATGACACGTTCTGCCTGGGTCACCCATCACCCACTCCTCGGTGTCCACTGGTCACTGCTGTGCCAGTGAGCTGTGAAATGCCCTGAAACCCAAGTACTGGTTTACCTTACAGCAAGCTGGTGACACCTGGGCCTAAGCTGGGTATGATAGCAGAGCTGCTCTGCTCCTTAGAGGGGTAAACTAGTGGACTGAAAGAATAACAATAAGGAGAGGAAGAGCCGTAATACGTCCATTCATACTGGGTATATTAAGGTTGTAGCCATTTACATATTGAGAAAGAAAATAATAAGATAAAAACAAACTGAAATGCCTTTGACTGCTCAGTGTCTTCAAAAAACAGCAGATAATATCAAGAAAGAAAAACAGAGCAAAAATATAAAAAAGAAAAAGAAACTTAAGTTTTGGCAGTATAAGGATAAATACCCACCAAGAAATAGATAATTCTGAAAAAGATGGTAGTGCAAGGAAGTGTTCCTTAAAGGACTGCTTATTTCAGAAATGTGTCTGATTATTATTTCAGAAATGTGTCTGACCAGGTTCTTAAAAAATGCAGATGCATACATTTCTCTTTGAAGGTACGTGAAAGGGAAAAGTCACAGAAACATGAATAAGACTGCATCATGCAATTATCCCATGTGAAATACTTTGTTAAAAAAAGGGGGGGGGGGGGCGGGGGGTTAAAACGATATTGTCATGGCAAACTAGGCATTCTGAAATGGGACCAGCTGCATGCTCTCAACTAAAATAAAAATGTGCAATTACCCATGATTCCATTTCAGATTCAATGGTACATTAATGAGCAACATGTCAAACATCCGACACACAGGGCATTTACTATGCACACACACATTTATAACAGTAATAATAACATAATTGTATTATTATTATTATTATCATTATACTTGTGCTTTTCCTTTTGCAATCTTTGTATGGATACAGAACTGTTTATCTACTTGCAGACATTGTAATGTACCATGAGGATTTTCTATTGTTGATGTCTCACATTCATCAGCACCTAAAAAAAGAGCAAAACCTCCATATTTCTTGGTGTGATTTTCCAGGCTGAGATGACTGATTTATACCAATGGCTCTTAATGTGATTCAAGCCCAAGGCCAAACCGACTCCCCGTCTGCCACAGATTTAAAAAGTTTCTCCAGTCCCGTAACTCAGATGAAAGTAACTCCAGTGAGGAATGGCGGAGGTGGGAATTGATGTGGCTGTGCAGTAAAATGAACGACGCGGGCAGCTAATTGAACAGCCTCTCCAAGCTCCCCTGGGCCTCGTCCCCTTAGAACAGGGTAAACAATTAGGACTGCAGAAGGCCAAAGGGACTATGGGTAGCGATGGTACTCAGATCCCGCCGGATCTTCCCCAGCATGAAGCATCGTTCTCAGCAGCGCTATAAACGCTAAAGATTTATTGACGCTGTTCTCACCGCATTCCTCCCCCCCTCCTCACCGCTCTCCCGGCTTGTTTTCAGTGTTGACGAGCAAAGGAGCAGCTCGGATCAATTCCAGCGGTTGTAGCGGGGAAAGGAGTGGAAAATGTGGCATTAGTTCTGCATGAGGCGGTTCCGCAGGCCGCAGCAGTTTAGCAACAGCTCTGCTGATGTACCTCACGGAAGCTTCCCTCACCAGGCCCGCCGTTTCACCTCCGCCGCACCGCTAATGCTCCTAAAGTCCTTTTAAGATGCTGTCATTAGGGCTATCATATGCTTACGAGCAGGCGAAGACCGAGGTTTGGCATTTCTCCTCTTTTATTTATATATATCACATCATGGAGTATCTGTCTGGAGTAGCCCTGACTGATCAGGCAGGAAAAGTAAGGCTCTTCAGTGAAACTTAAGCAACAATCCATTGAATGTTTATCACCATCGCTACCTATGAAGGGACCAGCAAGCAAAAAGCCTCTCACAGAACCAGAACACTTCACAATGAAGTGGCTCAATGCCAAGACCACAGCTTCAGGACAGCATTATCATGCGGAACATTGCAAAGAGAAAAACAGACCCCTCAGAGATCAGAACCACCTGAGTTACAATGAGAAACCCAGGGAGCAAACTGTCCCTCCACTAATGGGGACCTAAAGGGCATTCAGTTTCACTGAGTGGGCTTTGTAAAACCGATGTATTAGCAAATGGTATTCATTAGATTGGCTTAATTAAGAAAAGAGGGTCTAGGTCATTACGGAAATGCCATAGAGAGTGTCTGGTATGTCATATTGATTATGAGGTCTTAACATTTTTCAGAGGAGTCTAAAACATGCATACAATGACCTTCAAATGGCCAGCACTGCAAAACATGGGTAGCTGTAATGGCTTGAAATGCCTTTATATACCTGAGCCTTGCTGGACTGTCTCCTGGCACTGGTGGGAAAAGCTTATTCCCACAAACATGACAGCAAAAGAGAAATGATTCTCATGAGAAAATATCATGCAAAGATGACCTGACTAGATCTGGTGGTAGCTGGACAAGAACCCCTCCATCCTGACCCTTCCATCCTGAACCTTCCATCCTGACCCCTCCATCCTGAACCCTCCATCCTGACCCCTCCATCCTGACCCCTCCATCCCGACCCCTCCATCCTGAACCCTCCATCCTGACCCCTCCATCCTGAACCCTCCATCCTGACCCCTCCATCCTGAACCCTCCATCCTGACCCCTCCATCCTGAACCCTCCATCCTGACCCCTCCATCCTGACCCCTCCATCCTGAGCTCCCTCAGTGTTATATGAATTACTCTGGCCGTATTTTAATGAGTAAAGCTGCCGCCCAACTCAAAGGACTCTGGAGGGAACTCTCTGTGGGGAAAAGGCCCAAATACTCACATGACACATAAATAAACCACCTGCATGGCTTTGGGTAATAAATGGGTCTGATATAATACAGAGGTGTAATAAACATAAAGAGATGTGGTAAACAGGTCTGATATAATACATAAGTGTAATAAATGAGTCTGATATAATACAGAGGTGTAATAAACATAAAGAGATGTGGTAAACAGGTCTGATATAATACATAAGTGTAATAAATGAGTCTGATATAATACAGAGGTGTAATAAACATAAAGAGAGGTGGTAAACAGGTCTGATATAATACATAAGTGTAATAAATGAGTCTGATATAATACAGAGGTGTAATAAACATAAAGAGATGTGGTAAACAGGTCTGACATAATACATAAGTGTAATAAATGAGTCTGATATAATACAGAGGTGTAATAAACATAAAGAGATGTGGTAAACAGGTCTGATATAATACATAAGTGTAATAAATGAGTCTGATATAATACAGAGGTGTAATAAACATAAAGAGAGGTGGTAAACAGGTCTGATATAATACATAAGTGTAATAAATGAGTCTGATATAATACAGAGGTGTAATAAACATAAAGAGATGTGGTAAACAGGTCTGATATAATACATAAGTGTAATAAATGAGTCTGATATAATACAGAGGTGTAATAAACATAAAGAGATGTGGTAAACAGGTCTGATATAATACATAAGTGTAATAAATGAGTCTGATATAATACAGAGGTGTAATAAACATAAAGAGATGTGGTAAACAGGTCTGATATAATACATAAGTGTAATAAATGAGTCTGATATAATACAGAGGTGTCATAAACATAAAGAGATGTGGTAAACAGGTCTGATATAATACATAAGTGTAATAAATGAGTCTGATATAATACAGAGGTGTAATAAACATAAAGAGATGTGGTAAACAGGTCTGATATAATACATAAGTGTAATAAATGAGTCTGATATAATACAGAGGTGTAATAAACATAGAGGTGTAGTAAATGGATCTGAGAGGCGGTCACACTCACCATAGTAGTCTCAGCAATGGACCCAAAGCTGTTTATAAAGATGTTGCAGGTTACATTTACAGGGGGACCTGTGCAGAACAAACACACACAAACATTAAAAACACACAGAGCTGATTCAAAGATACAAGCTGGATGCTAATATAACAGCAATGTTCTTTGTCCTTTTAAAAAATGTATTTAAAAAAAAACTTTAAAAACTGTTAGCCTTGATGTATTCTCACATATTTGGATGATTGTAGTGGTTAGTAAATTCATATTGCTCTGTGAGAAACAGAAAGAAAAAAAAAACACTGCTCAAAAGTTAAAGACAAAGCATTTTCAGGACAATTTCATACTTACTCTCAGAACCAAGAAAAGTTATTCACATTTTTACCACACATTTTTACTGTGAAGAACAGAATTACAGCTTTACAAATGACCTGTATCACATAACAATATGGTTGGGGTGGAAAGACATAGCTAGTGAGAATTTGTGTAAAATTATGGTGGCCAGCAACAGTTTAACTAACACCGTCCAGTCCTGCAAGTGCAATACCCCTGGTAGTTTTGACATAAATGTCTAAAGGTTAGATTAAACAATTATGGATTAAGATACACAACCTAAATTACTAGATGACAAAAAGGAAATGAAATTATTCTGAGACCAAAACTATTTGTAAATGAAGTCACCTGTACAGCCAGTTCACCCACTCTCCTTGACCAATGTACTCAGGCGTTCCAAGGAGGAATCCCTATATAAAGCCGCTCTTGTTGGACTTCTTGCTGAACTCAAATAATGGTCAAAGTTCAAACAATATGTGAAATTATAAGGATTTCATTTGTCATAATATCACACAGGCATATAATAACGCCATATTTTAAAAATGCAATGATACAAGTATCTGCATAAATACCACTCACATCCTCCAAAATGAACATTTTTTAAAACAACCCCTAACAGGCTTTAGCCTTACCTAAATCTCTACCGCATTTCCCGAGGGAAATCACGGGTAGATCTCTACATAGATTCGATGTATTTCCCCCTGTGCATAACAGATAGCGGAGGGATTTTGCTTGAGTGCTCGGAACGTATTATACTTTCCCGGACCTTCTGGGTTGCCGTTATTGTGCATACCCTATTTTCCGCACTGCAGCCAATGAGAACACCCGTTAAGTTAATCACGGGCCGCGAAAACAGGGATCGCAGCTGCTGACCTTGTAAAGGCAGACAACGGCAGACAAACGGTGCTGTTTCCCCTTCTTCAGGCTGTTGAACACGTTTCAATGGGATCACGAAACAGCAAATTCACCTTCCTCACTAATTCGGGTCTCACTAAACCTGTTAGACTTTCTGTTCAATTCCATTAATTTGGGTGGTAGGACCAATCCTATATTTTTTATATTTCATCAAACGTATTAACTTAGCTGATGTAATTTATTTGTTATGTGCGTTGTAAACTGGTATATTTTATATCTGCATATAATCACACAGTTAAAAGAATCATTGCAAAGGGATTTGGGAAATAAAATTGCCAGAACAAGAGGTAAAGATTTTAATAGATATTTCATTTGAATGAGCGGGTCTTTGCGCATTGCTATTCATGGCAGCGAGAGCATTGCTCGCTTCTGAAGACCATGGTTAAGTGAATGTAATATATTTTGTTATTTTTCTTGGCTTTCCATGCGGTGTATGACGCACAGCCAGTGAAAGCAAAAGTCATCCCGGCCACTGCGGTTCACTTAATGCCCTCGCAAAAAAAGGAGACAGCAAGGGGGAGGCAAAACAAAAAAGACAGCGCTCATTAGCCGTCGTAGCAGGGTGAGTCACCACGAAGATACGTTGGGATTTGTGTTTATGCCAAACAATCTGCGTCTTGGGCGAGCAAATCGGCCTCAAAAGAGCCGATACGCGATTATGAGAGCTGCTCTTCTGTGGCCCTTGCAAACCAAATCTTAATTTCTTTGCTGTAGCGCTGCTCAGATAACACGGTGCTAATAGGTGTTGGTCTTGATTTATTACTGCTGATAACGCGCTTTCATCCATCTGGCTCCGCTGACGCTCCTGGGTGGGAGGGAATTTTGAGCGTTTTCTTTATTAGAACAAGATAGTAATCAAGCACAAATTATGCTGCGCCAATTAAAATAGAGGGGAAAAAAACGGAGAAGGTAATAACTCTTTATGAACAAAAGCCTCAATTATTTATTTATCATAAATTCATAAACAGCAGTGTTTTCTATTTATTAGAAACACTGCTATTTCCCCCCAAGTAGCTCATCAACGGCCTCCAAGTACGTCCTTTTGATTTGTTTGAATCAAAGCCATGATGCCGTCAGTATCAATGAAGTGAGCATAACTCAGTGTGGCAGTCTGAAACACCCTGCTGCACTGCTGTGCAGGAACGAGTGCTCCGACGATGAGCCTTCATCATTTGTAGTCTGGCTTTAACAATTAGAAGAGATTTGCTGCCTGACATTTATGTTTTTCTCCAGTTTTATGAAACTATGTTTAATGTGGTTTATGCTACGCTTTGTTCAGTATGGTTTCAGTATCATAAAACGTAAGGTATGCTAATAAACAAGCAAGAATGTATGTTTGTCATTCAAAAATAAAAATGAATTAATTAAAGACAAAGCCAAGCCAAAGGATCCATATTGATGCAGTCTGTTCAATATTTCACTGGAGCCTCTGTATTGTTTTGATTCAGTTTAAGTTTACGATTGAACACGCAGCCTCTGGGAGTGTTGCATCCTAATGCCTCCCCCATTTTAATGTGATACACGAACAGATTTATCACTGAGCAGTGGGCCCAACAGGCCTGCGGGCAGATGAGGGGACGGAAGGGCTTCTGTTAAATAAATCACAAATTAAATTATATTGAATACATTCACAATACAGCTGCCTTCAGCACAACCACATTCACTCCCAAACATTAAATATTTATATTGCTCAGTCTGTACCTATAAGGTGAAGCCACAGCCATAACTCGTCTTTATTGTGCTGATATATATTCTGCATACACTCAGGAGGTTGGGTTAGATTCATTCTACACCTGCAAGCTGAGCAGAAAAGTTATAGTGAGCCAAGGGTTTTTTTTTTGTGTGTGTGTGTGTGTCACAGTAGAACATATAAAAATGGGAACAAGATGGCCATTCATTGGCCTAAGAGCATGTAAACGAGACAGGTTTTCAGCCCAGCACTGAAGTGCTGATGTGTATTTAGCACTGATGCAAACAGCACTGATGCTAGTTTTAATGCTTTTTATTCTCCTCTCCTCTGCATGGTTATTAGTCTGTAAATAGTGGAGTTTTGCCTTCCATGCCTGTGAATTGTCATCTGTCTGGACTCTGCTGAGCAACAAAAACTCAGATAAATCTTATTTAATATACATTTTTTCAGCATAAAATATGGTACTAAAATGGATTTTTGTGCAACAGTCTAGCATACATTAATAAGCTTTAAAAACAAAACTATTTGTTTAATTTCAGTTTGAAAAAATTCTGTAGACTTAGAAATATCTTGAAATAATAAAGAAGCAAAGCTGTTTGATGTATCACTATAAGAACCCTTCCCTAAGGCATATATAAACACATGGATAATTATGAAATGCTGTCAGTGCAGCGGTGTCTGTATTACTGCATATATCGCTGAATACAAATTCAATCTATCTCCTTATCTTAGTCTCCCTGGCTGAAGACTGGGTAAGAGTGATCACCAAGAAAAGCTTCTGACAGATTTCTATGCATTTCCTTTTTCAATTTCTGCTATCTTTTCTCTAAATTTAATCATAGTTTGGCTCAGAAGGGTACCTGAAAATGGATGAGATAAACAGGTGCCGTATAACCATGGTAACCTTTAATGGTCACCATGTTGTTCTGCTGCTTTGTTATTCATGGTTATGAAACAATGGCATTTGTAAAAATTACAAAACCTCATTTTACTTAGTAGGCAGACGTAAACAAATTTTAACGGATTTGTATGCCATGATAATCAGTGTAATAAATAATATGCTGTAATTGTGTGCGTTACAGCAACGTTACTGAATCAATGTTGATAACATGAACTTTAAAACAGACCAAAACTATACTTTTCTATTACTTTAGTTCCAGCTTTGGTGCATAAGCGTGTTTGTAAGCAGGCTGACAAATCTAACCAAAGATTTGCTCAGTACATATTTATTGATGGGCCTTGTATTATGAAGCCTGATTCTGGATCAGGATAAATGGAGAAAAAAGGAGATAAGACAGCTGCAATCTCCGAAGGTCAACAGACCTGTTTGCTGTTTTTAGGGATTACTGAAGCTGTAAAAAGGCTGCAGTGTAAACTTTAACACGCTGACATGATGCTCACTCCAGCGTTCAGTGTTAGCGTACACCACAGCCCGCTGTAGGTACGCCAGCTTCATACACTCTTTAACAAATACTAGCTTTATGCTTCATTACCCAGAAAGCATTGCTCCTGGGTAATCTTTTCATCGCTCCACGTCCTTCGATTTCAGTCATGACTGCACAGGGTCACTAATTATGCACGGACCCGAGAAACGAGCTGATCACAGGACAGCACAGCATGCAGTCCATGTGCAGCTCACAGTGAGCAGGATGGCAAGAGGGAAAACCACAGTGCCAGCGAACACAATCAACAGCCAGCATTTCCTTACGTAAACCTGTGCAAGTACAGGACAGGTGTGCCCCTGCGGTTTACCTGAGTGAAGGAAAAGAAGGTGGCAGTGTAGTTTCAGAAGTGATGCAGACTGAACTTCCAGTGATGAGAATGATGTCTAATTTTTAATTTTACTGGGTGTCATCTCATCTGGACAGATTAGTATTTCACTCATGTAATTTGCCCCCTGTAAGAAAATCTTCTTAAATATATATCCATAGCTTATTTCTTTCTCATGTGTGACAAAGCCTGAAACGATACAGTACATGAAAACAAAAATAGGTGTCTTATGAAAAAAAATCATCATTGTCAAGCAATCCACATGGTTATGCCATTATGGCACAAATACCAAAAAATAAAACCCTTGAATGACTCGGCCAAGAATCAGGCATCAGTCTGTTGCCTGATAGCATCAGGGTATGTAGAAAGACCCATTTCAATTTCGGTCTAATGCAACAATACCCATAATTATCTTTTCCTCAAATAAAAGACTTCTCTCCTCCATGCCAGCCAGTTCCCGATGTGTATATCGAGCCTCTGTAGAAGGAAAGGGACGCATCTCAATACAGCGGGAGGAAGCATTAAAATTCAGGCGTGGTGTGAGCAAGCAGGCAGGCTGGGACTGAGCTCCTGAATGCGCTGTCTCACAGTGGCAGAGAAAGGCACTGAGCGGCCTGTTCACATGCCTGTGCGTGATGGCGGACTGCTAAATCACCCGCCTCCACTCCCTCCCCTCGGGCAGCCCGTGACTGATAGGGTGACATGACAGCCCAGGAGGAGTGTGACTGGAGAAAGGCGTAAATCGATAGTGGGGCCATGGCATGGAATAGGAAATTGAGAAGAGGTGACAGGAGCTTGATTACACTGGATTAGCTATCAAGGTCCTTTTGGCCAAAAAAAGGCAGAAAGAGGGAGAGGAGGAGACAGAGAGACAGTGTGCACTGCACAAAATCAATTAGTCAAAGATATTAACTAACAACATCAGGTCTAACACAAAAAGAAAGAGGGAAAGTGTGGTATTGTGTCACGCAGTCAAATCAATACATCTTAGAAATTAACAATCATCTGAGAATATAAGTGAACATCCCTTTTTCCTGGAGCACACTGATCTCAGGGGGCTCAGAGATAGAGCGCTGCTCTTTTAAACCTCTGAAACAGAAAATGAGCATGTGAAGGAGGAATAGGGGTTCAGGAAGGTTGGATCTGCATCTAAAGCATCTCACCTTTTCACTTGAGTAGCACCGTACCTTCTCTGTCATCAAAAAATAATAATCAATGTATCTCCTTTTGCAGTTACCAAATTTACTGCTAATTGAAACAACCATAAAACTAATGGTGTGCTGAAAATGTGAATGACACATAATTTTTACCATTTAAAATTGAGGGGAAAATGAACACAGGAATAAATATTGGATTCTTGACAAAACTCCATTGAAATGCAAAATAAGGACAGAGTATATTGTACAGCATGTAAAAAAAAAAAAAACAACATGGGACGAATCGTATGATTATGACTGCAAATAGAAAGGAACACACTGTATCTGTGTCATTAAAACACATGTATGAAACAGGAAGGGGCATAGCTAACACAGGGCTTTGGTCCTGTATTCAGGATGTGCTGGCGTGGGCAGGGCAGGCCTTTGTTTTAGCCCACTGCTAAAACCACTAATCAGCTAATCATGCGTTCTGGTGAAGGCATTCATTCACCTCAGGCAGGTGTATTCACACAAGCTCTTGTTGAGATTGGAGACCCCAGCTTCAGCCTTATATCTCCAATGGGTATGCTGTGCTGGACTATCAATCCATTTGTTCTCTTCCATAAAGGACATTTTTACACATCCTTTAGTGTAATAAACCTGACAAATTACTACAGCAAAATATGCAGTCCCTACCCACATCTATGCTTGAATATAATGCAGACTAAAATTTTATACTATTATAACAGTACTTTTTGCTAAAATGTTTTTTTTAAACAACAAATTTGTGAACATGCAGAGGTGATGCGATGTTGGTTGCACATTTATGGTTCATCACAGTAGAAAAAAGCATGACAGGGAGATCAGATGACAGAAAAGTATCACAGCTTGCTAACTAGCCGTCTGTTTGCTGCCTAGCTCATTAGGTGCCCACGCACGCAGTTTATCTAACATTTGTTTACTATCCAGTGATCCAATGAGTTAGCTTACAAGATTCAATGATTATGAATATCACTAAGTGCCAGTAGCAATATGATTATGTGTATCATTTAGTGCATCTTACATTAAGAATGACAAGGTACACTTTGTAATCATACAAAAGGATAGCTGTCTGCATAAAGCGAGGTCCTGCCCCAGTGCTGCTGCAGCCATAATTTGTCTTGTGTGTATTGCGCTGCTCATGTCCCTCTGACCGCCCCCTCTGTTTGTCTCTGAACTCATGGGAGGTCTCCTTTAAACGACAGTTAATCTGACTGAACATTGCTCTTAGCCAGGCTGCGGGCTCTTTCTGCGCTGCTGTAGTTAAACGGTGGTGTTTACATGGTGCATTAATATAGAAGCTACATTTCTGAACACCAAAGTTGGCTGGCACAGAGGTCATTTTTTGGATAGTATTGCCCATTCAACTACCCAAGTGGCACCAGGGGTCCTACATGACAAAATAAGATAAATAATAATAATAATAAGATACAAGATAAAAGCTGTTCGAAACAATTATATGTTATCCAGAATTTTCATGGCTTCACAGTAAAAATTTTTTTATCTCACTTGGTGTGTTTGTGTCTTGCATGCAGAAGTTATTCTCTCAAGACTAGACATGTACAATGGAGAATACAAACAGTCTACATGCTGTGTTCCTACATTTCCTTTCAGTTTTCATATTTTCTTTTTTTTTTCAAAATTCTGCAGAATAAAACAAGTAAATGAAATACTGTAGGTGTAAAAGGTCCGTTGGGTCACTGGCATGCCCTGAACACAGCCCCCTCTGTAAAGCCGCGGCATTCTCTGAACCTGACTGCTGCAGCGTTTTGATGAACTCCCCAGCAAACATGTCTGCAGTGCATTTCCCACTGGAGTCTATTACTCTAGACATTCTCACACAAAAATACCAAAATATCACAGCATTTTATCCCCAAAGCAACGGCATCTTCCAGACAAACAAAACACTAACCAGACCCGGGCAGCAGAATGGGGGGGAGTGGGGGCTGGAGCAAGAAATTCACTTCAATAGCGCCAAGCTGAGGAGAGACCATACAGTATTTTCAGGTGCTTAACTGTGACATAAACACACTCTATATATACTCGATATTCTAGCAAAAACTGCTTAGCTGGATGTTTCATAAAGAACCTGACTATTATACTTCAGCCAGACAAAAATATCCAGGGTTAACCCTTGTTAACCAAACTAGTGTGGTTAACAAGTGTACTAATCGAGTAAACAGCCTAACTTATTACTGGTAATGTCAACAAGCAGGGATGAGACCTACCATAGAACTCAAGCCCAAAAGCTAAGATGACCTTTGAAATTCAGAATAGCTGCGGTCTTCTCAAGACATCACACATGAGCACCTGAGAAAAGTATTCAGCAGACAACTACTCTAAACCAGCAGAGGATTACCACCACAGACTGGCGAACAACTATCCCATCACTGGCTTTCACTATGGCCGGATGGTCACTTACAAAAAAAAATAGTTAAACGTTAACACGTGCTAAATGACAAACACACCGTCAATCACAACGTTTTTAAAATAATCGTAACCTGCTTAACTTTTGTCCTAATTATAAACACTGATCGCCTTATCAGTGCTGGACTAGGATCGGTTTGACTTTTGACTTTAAAATTTGATCCCAGATCAGCTGCTATCTTCTAGCAACATTTTGATTAAAACCCACGCGATGACGCAGTCCAGCCTTCTCGCGCTCCAGCGGAAGGAGGCGAAGAAAGTGCCGCCCCGTCAAACTCTGAGCTGGCGGCTGACAACGAATTGAAATACAAACTTTGAGCTGACAGCTGACAACAAATTGAAAAGCAAACGTTGCGACACAGAGTTTCCACATATTAAGTCTCCAGCAACACTTTAATGATGATACACGTGTAAAAAGAGATGAGTGAGTTGCCCTTCACCGCCCGACACAACGCTGGCGCTGCCACCGGAGCATCTTCAGGTAGTGTCATTACGCCCCGCACCTGCAAGTTCGGTAAATGGCACAAGCAGTTTCACTATAGACTAAATCTTTAGTTTAAAATTAAAATACACAATAGAAATACACTGCTGTGGTTAGCCCATCGCCATTCACGTGTAGGCTGTGAGAGATTACTGTTGACTGCTCTTGGAAATGATTATTATGGTTAATTGTTCCTGTTTAAGGGTTTACCGAAAGCAGGCCAGCCATTCTATTGTCTCACTTTTCACTGATTAAATATTAGAATTAAAACACTGACTCAACATGTTACATGGCTCTCTTTGGGAAAAAAAATTAACTATATATATATGTATACTACAAAAATATTTTATCCTAGCACTATCACTGAAACGCTTCGCTCGGCAAGGCTCGGCTTTAAAATTGTGGAATCAAAAAAGCCCTGCACCGTTATGCAATTTGAGCAATGTTAATTTGCAAGTTAACCGGGACAATGGAAGTGCAGTTTAAATGTGTGACAATACAATTTTCTAGTTTAAATGTAAGCAGTTTTGTCAGTTTTTCCACATCACTTAATTCGGGTTATCTGATCAGAGATTATTAGAATCAGGTATCCATGTTATTTAGGAAGTAAGATAGTGAATACGTGTAGCAGCTGCTCAAAATGGCGGTTGTGAGCAAGGTGACCAATATCTCGCCGAAAACTAAGCGGGAAATTGGTGTTTATCTTGGCCTCCCAACGCTGCATGTCAGGGGAATGACAAGAGGATAATATCTGTGTTTGAATCTCATGCCAACTTCTGGCGAGAATCTCATGAATAACTGTCAAACACTGTTCTCATGTCCTCGTATGACACATCTTACGAAGGTCACCAAGGTGCGTGTGCATTGGTGTGTGTGGCTGAGGCTGGGTAACTGCTTTAAATAAATACCTTAGAACACACTGCTCTTCCAGGGCTGATGTAGACCAACCCTGTTTTAGGTTTAGTGGTATATTTAAAAAAAAAAAAAAACACACACACACACTGCCCTGTCAGGGCTGAGGTAGACCTTCCCTGTTGTAGTTTTGCTGGTATATTAAAAAATTGTTGGTGGGTGCTTGGAAATGAGGTGAACTTTTGTTTCACACATTTTTGTGCAATTGATGAGTACAGAGCCTTAAAAGGAAAGAAAGTATTAAACTGAAATGCACTCCTAAATCGTGCTGGTAACTTCTATTTTAGGAGTTAATTTATTTCAAAACAGTTTTGTAATGTATGTTTTCAAGTCAAATTAATAGCTATGAATAAAGACATGAAGGACCCCTGTTAGTGAATTAAAACAATTAGGGTTTTTAAATGGAAATTTTATGGTATACAGTATTACATTTTATTACATACTATCAGCATGTCAGTATATAATCTGAGGGCCTGACTGGGAACAATTTTGGTTCAAAATAGTCATTTATGTGAACAAATTGTATGGGTATTTTTCCAAAGAAGTTTCAGTGAGCCTTTGCGTTAGCCTCGGAGGTTTTGTAGCATGGTTATCCTGCTTTTGTTCTACTCTTGAAGGTAGAATATGAATGACTTTGCAGGACCGTAAAGTAAAACGTGACAAAATCAGCTCAGTTACCTACATACTGGGTGTGCTCTGGAAATTGAGGACAGTATCTGCCCAAAGTTTGAATAATGACCAGTGGAATTTGTCACTAAATTATCTGCCAGCTTACTCTGTGGATTATACCCATCCCTGCATGCTCACTGAATACAATGAGCCCAGCTACTCTCAGCCTTTTTAACTTGTAATTCATTCAGTCATGCTTAAGGTAGCATTTAAAAGGTAAGCTTTACAATGCGGGGCTGAGAGCTGCACCCTTTTTGTCCTGTTAAATTTAATGCAATTTTTGCCAAATCCATTTTGAATTGTCTAATAATTCTACATCTGATGGATTTTGTATGGATTTTCCCTCATTTTTGTGTTACAATACAGGCTATTTTATGCTGAGTGCCACTGCATTCCCGGTGTTATAGGGGAAGGAATAGTTAGATTTCTCATGACTGTTTGCTAGCTGGGTCACCTCCTGTCTCTAACTAAGCTGTATTTCTGCAGTTCTTACATTGTCAGATGAATTCCTGGCTTTAATGTTCTTAGTTGTGCTGTTTCTTGGACTTGTACTCTCATGCATCGTCTTATGGCTACAGGCAATCCCATTTACATTGAGAAGAACACATTTAACTAAGGACTTAAACCACTGACACCAAACAAAGCAATTACTGAACAATAACCCAAACAACTGTGAAAAAAACTCACAATGCAGTCACGGTATGCCTCTGTGAAACATGCAGTGCAGTTTTATTTGGATGACATTTGCCCACAGTAACACAGGAGGCAGAGTTTTACACTGTATATGCTGTAAATATAAAAACCTTACAGTGCCATATTAAAGTAATGTATTAAATTGTGTACAGACTCCCTGTGCCTGAAAGGGCAGCCCTGTAACTGTAACTGTAGCAGTTCCACTGGGCACACTATCCACCGGACTCATACACCTACCCTGTTCAATTGTGTCCTTTCAGTGTCCTCAAAAGACCCCCATGGGCTTTCATTCATATCCTGGAATCGCCTATGAGCTTCTCCTATCTTACTCTTTAATAACCTTCACAAGCATCGTTCTTAAAAATGATATGGAGAGCTGGCCGTACTCGGCCTTGAATCACACTGACTGTTAAAGGATTCTAATGGTGCTTTTATTCCCAACCTGTTTGTGTTGAGTGAATTAATGTGTGATTCATCTTATGCTCATTCTAACGTCTTCCTGCTGTTTGACTCGATGGTCTATTTAGAGGTCAAAGCAGATTTCCAGCTTTCTGCATTTTTTTCTTTTTTGATGTTTTTTTTCCGTTGGTGAAATTTATTTTACGGACAGGATGTGTTTATTTTATGTGACAGCATAATTATAAACTGCTTTCTATAAAATGAAGATTGTGTATGTAGCTTGCTGTTTACCTGCATGTCTGGAACTGTGGGTGTTGCTGACAGACATAAGCTGCAAATATCACAGTTCACAAATGTCATAAGTTAGCCAACAAAGCTCTTGAACTGTAAATTGCATTTGCAAATACAGAAATCCAGTTAGCAACCTTGGCCACACACTTGCACGATAGCTAATTGTAGGGTATATTTTAAGTTGATTGTTATCTGGCTGACATAGCTAGTGAACGGTGAATATGTGCAGACCATTAAAACTCGAAAATGCAAATTTTATTTGTGATAGAAAAATCTGTTACCTTACAAAGCTCACATGGAGCACACTGTGACAAATGATTTTTATCGTTTTATACAAAAGATATAGTAGTATTGATTAGCAACATGCTATAGAATGGTAACAGTGGAATACGCTTTATTCACCACAGTAATGACAATGAGGTTGTAAGCAGAGGTCCCTAACCTATTATATATGTGTGTGTGTGTGTGTGTGTGTATATATAAGCTTCAAATTAAAAGTCCCGTTAGGGACCACTGCTTACAACCTCATTGTCGATAATGTGGTGATTAAAGCGTATTCTCACAGTGACTGCAGTCTTCAGCTCAGTAGGAATTATTTTTGCGCGGAAAGAACTATGAGGTGTACGGCTGCAGAAGTTCCCTATTGTGGTTTCCCTTTTAGGAAAATAACGTGTCAGTCTTCTAAGATTGTTGTGGGGGTTTAGAGGAGGAACCAAAGAAAAAAAGCAAAGCAAAGAATCAATTCAAGATGGTTCACTTCTTTGAAAAACTTTTTTTCTTGCAAAACACGCTGTTAATGCCGGCTTTGCGATGGCTCATGGTATCAGAAAAGTCAGAATTAGGCGAACTTGAGTATACGTTGCTGCGGGACAGGGAGGGAACTTGTACATGTTTAGAGGTAAGTAGTCACTTTAGAGAAACCAAAATGTTATTTACAGAACAATACTCTTTTTTCCTTACTGAATGTTCTGTGCCAAAGAGGTTTCTTTATTTAAAGGAACTGTGACGGATATCACAGTCAACGTCCTACACTGTCTGCGGTAAAATAAAAAATCGTTTTTGTGACTCCTTAAATGTTAATTCAAAAAGTTCTGCTGTGGTGTCGAGTTGCTCAACTGTGTGACAGGGCAGTTCATAGGTTTCCTAGCTGCAGACCTTTTTCTTTAACTCAGCAAGGTGACGGTACCTGTTGATCTATGGAGGTTCAAAACCTGCAGCAGATCCACCGTTGTTACACAAGCACAAATTAATATTTTAGTGCAGTACAGAGTGGTACAAGGTGAAGATGGTATTTCAGTCTCTGCTTTTCCCATATTTCCTGTACCACTTTGAGTGTACATTTGAAAGCAGAGCTCAACAATAACGGAATGAATCAAGCATATGTTACGTCCTCAGCGAAATGATTTCCATCCCACACAGATCAATCACATCACGCCCGTCCTTTACTTCGTTCAGGCAAGGTAGTCTGTAGCCACATATTTATGCAGCGCAATCAGCGAATTGCGGTGTCACCTTGTGGAAAACATCTCCAGTACAAATGAAACTCCCAGCATATTCTGTATGCTGTGTACAGTACAGTGACATGAAAGAAAGAAATCAACTTAAAAAACAGTTTGATTTTGACCACATCAGAAAATACACACTGGTTTGAAATAAAAGACTTCAGACAATTGCCGAGAGGCTCAATTGTTGCAATTCAGCGTTAAGTGAACCCATGCTACCTCTACTTTCCTCAAGGACATGTCTCTGCGATATGTGGCTTGCGAAACTCATTCATCTTACAACTTTTTCTTAACTGTTGGTGTATTTCATTACTTGATGTGAAATGTAGTTAATGTAAAACTGGTCACAACACAACAACGCCAGGTATAACTCACACGCTCCCCTGTAAGGCCTAAACTGAGTAACACCTCATTCCTACTGTAACCTGCATTTACCTTCCCATGGAATTTCACCAGAGTAGATGCATGGGCAAGGGAGGAGAGGAACGAGTAGGCAATTTTACCGAAATAGAGTGCATACCTAAAATGTAGTAATAATAATAATAATAATAATAATAATAATAATACAGTGTCATCGTCATCTTTACAACCTCCTTTTTATGGAAATTATCTCTTCAATGATATGTAAGCCAACACAGAGCTGTTGATCATGAATTGCATATACTAACAGAATATATAGGGAAGTGTACCAGTATCAGAATGGGTAAAATGGTTTACCTGACTGGGTGAGAGCCATTTATAGGCCACACTGTGTTTTATTTAACCTCTCCATGCGTGCACTTAGATGTTCCTGATATTTCTTATGTCATGATTACATAGGGGACTTTATGTAAACAGCCAGGCCAATAATTATTTTTATAGCCAGATTATAACTGATTCATTTTAGCTTGGAAATACCAGCATGAGGGACAGAATTTTTTTTTACTGCTTTACAGTTTTGACATTATTTGCTCTATTGCATTGCCTCGGCTCACACTGTCAGATTCATGCTGAATGTCATTCACTGCTGCCTCCTCTTCGGTGTGAGGCAGCATAATCTTACACCAGTTTAGAGTTAAAATGTGTGATTTTTAATATAAACGGTTCAGTTGTTTATTTGTTTATTTATTGACTAATTGACTAATCAGCTAACTGGTTTTATTTTGATTTGTCTGCTACACCACTATTACCAGTGAAAAGCTGATTCCTAGTGTTAAACTGTATAGTTTCATCTCATTAAACTCATATTTTGCTCCTACTGAAAAGTCTTGTTAGTGTGGGGATGGAATCTGAATTCTGATAAACCCTGGGAAGGGAGTTGGGAATTAAACATATGCATTTCGTATGTGGCTTAAGTTGCTAACTTCTTTTCTGGATGTTTTATCCTTAGGCCACCTGCAAAGTAACATATGCTTTTATGGTTTTCATTTTAGAAAGGAAAAAACAGAATTATGTCAAGGAATACAAAATACTGTCTGTAAAGGCATATATGCTGTATTGCAGGTGGTATAAACTGTACAAAAAGTGGAGAGGAACCCATGTTAAATATGAAATATGTACACAGTAATATCAATTTCTCATATGTGTGGTTGAAATACCTCCTGCAGAGAGAGGGACTGCTTTGTTGAGAGGGATTCTCTGCTTTGTTACTCGACAGTGACACCTCTGGTTGATTAGGTTACTGCAATGGTGCATGTCCTTTCTAACCCTATTAGCACTTGAGACTCGTACCCTTCACTAGCACTTTGATAACCTTGTCCCTAAAGAAATGCATTTTGTGTTGTAAGTCGCTCTGGGTAAGAGCGTCTGCCAAATGCCTGTAATGTAATGTAATATAATGTAATGTTCTTGAGAATGTGTATGATAGTGTGCACTCAGCTTACGATAAATTACTGCAATCATGACAACCGACTATTGTATGTTTAAATTCCAGTGTAGTGAATAATAAATCAGAACACCAAACTGCAAGTGACTCCAGTACTGTTCCAGTGTTACATGTGTGATTTTGCAAATAGCTAATATGGACAATTTGAGTTCAAGCATGAAAGTGTAGTTAAGATGATATATTTCTTACAAAATTCAAGCCTTTTATGTTTTAACTTTGCATTCATATTAAGTGCTTAGGCACTGATATTGAACATAGTTGTAGATGGAATACCATTATGTATAGTGATTCTAGTTCTTTTTCTTTAATGAGGGCTGTTAAACAGCAGGCTGCTTTAATAGGGATTTTAAAAGGAAACAAATAAGAAACATAATGTTTGTGCTTTTCCTAGGGCGGGGACTGAATGTCCTTCACTGGATCAGCTCAACAGAAACAGCAGTCTGAATGTTCAGAGCACTCTTTGGACCTTTCTCCATTCTCATTTGATCTCATCTTCTGCAGCCTGAATGTTCAGAGCACTCTTTGGACCTTTCTCCATTCTCATTTGATCTCATCTTCTGCAGCCTGAATGTTCAGAGCACTCTTTGGACCTTTCTCCATTCTCATTTGATCTCATCTTCTGCAGCCTGAATGTTCAGAGCACTCTTTGGACCTTTCTCCATTCTCATTTGATCTCATCTTCTGCAGCCTGAATGTTCAGAGCACTCTTTGGACCTTTCTCCATTCTCATTTGATCTCATCTTCTGCAGCCTGAATGTTCAGAGCACTCTTTGGACCTTTCTCCATTCTCATTTGATCTCATCTTCTGCAGTCTGAATGTTCAGAGCACTCTTTGGACCTTTCTCCATTATCATTTGATCTCATCTTCTGCAGTCTGAATGTTCAGAGCACTCTTTGGACCTTTCTCCATTCTCATTTGATCTCATCTTCTGCAGTCTGAATGTTCAGAGCACTCTTTGGACCTTTCTCCATTCTCATTTGATCTCATCTTCTGCAGTCTGAATGTTCAGAGCACTCTTTGGACCTTTCTCCATTATCATTTGCAATTTTGCTGATCTCATCTTCTGACTATATATATCAAATGTCTTTAGCTGTAAATCATGTATTGCACAAAATGTCTTGTAAAATATTTGAAAGGGAATTGTTTATTTGTTATCAATATACTGACATTGAATGCATCCTGGCCCTAAAGAGATAAGTGAATAGTTTGCTGAAGCTCGGGGTCCAGCTTAGGCTCTTATCCTGAAGGTTGGTGGTGATACATCATATCTTTTTTTAAAGAAAAAAGCGCATGATCTGCTTGTGTGTTCCTCATGACCAGGACTAAGCAGCATGTATTAGCTCACGCGTTTGACCTGCCACCATGGCTTAGCACTAAACAGCGTGTATTAGCTCATGCGTTTGACCTGGCACCATGTCTTAGCACTAAGCAGCGTGTATTAGCGATCGAGTTTAGTGTGCCACCATGGCTTAGCACTAAGCAGCGTGTATTAGCTCATGCGTTTGACCTGGCACCATGTCTTAGCACTAAGCAGCGTGTAGTAGCACACGCGTTTTACCTGGCACCATGTCTTAGCACTAAGCAACATTTATTAGCGCACGCGTTTGACCTGGCACCATGTCTTAGCACTAAGCAACATTTATTGGCGCACGCGTTTGACCTGGCACCATGGCTTAGCACTAAGCAGCATGTAGTAGCACACACATTTGACCTGCCACCATGGCTTAGCACTAAGCAGCGCGTATTAGCGCACGCGTTTGACCTGGCACCATGGCTTAGCACTAAGCAACATGTATTAGCGCACGCGTTTGACCTGCCACCATGTCTTAGCACTAAGCAGCGCGTATTAGCGCACGCGTGGCACCATGTCTTAGCACTAAGCAGCGCGTGTTAGCGCACGCGTTTGACCTGGCACCATGGCTTAGCACTAAGCAGCATGTATTAGAGCACGTGTTTGGCCTGGCACCATGGCTTAGCACTAAGCAGCATGTAGTAGCACACGCGTTTGACCTGGCACCATGGCTTAGCGCTAAGCAGCATGTATTAGAGCACGTGTTTGGCCTGGCACCATGTCTTAGCACTAAGCAGCGCATATTAGCGCATGCGTTTGATGTGGTACCATGGCTTAGCACTAAGCAGTATGTCTTAGTGCTATGCAGCATGTATTAGCGCACAAGTTTGGCCTGGTACCATGGCTTAGCACGAAGCAGCATGTATTAGCGCACAAGTTTGGCCTGGTACCATGGCTTAACACGAAGCAGCATGTATTAGTGCACGCGTTTGGCCTGGCACCATGTCTTAGTGCTAAGCAGTGTGTATTATCGCACGCATTTGGCCTGGTACCATGGCTTAGCGCTAAACAGTATGTCTTAGTGCTAAGCAGCATGTATTAGCACACGAGTTTGACCTGGTACTATGGCTTAGCACTAAGCAGTGTTTATTAGCGCATGAGTTTGGCCTCGCACCATGGCTTAGCGCCAAGCAGCATGTATTAGCACACGCGTTTGACCTGGCACCATGTCTTAGCACTAAGCAGCATGTATTAGCGCATGCTTTTGGCCTGGCACCATGTCTTAGCGCTAAGCAGCATGTAGTAGCACACGTGTTTGACCTGGCACCATGTCTTAGCACTAAGCAGCATGTATTAGCGCATGCTTTTGGCCTGGCACCATGTCTTAGCGCTAAGCAGCATGTAGTAGCACACGTGTTTGACCTGGCACCATGTCTTAGCACTAAGCAGCATGTATTAGCGCACGCTTTTGGCCTGGCACCATGTCTTAGCGCTAAGCAGCATGTAGTAGCACACGTGTTTGACCTGGCACCATGTCTTAGCACCAAGCAGCATGTATTAGCGCACGCTTTTGGCCTGGCACCATGTCTTAGCACTAAGCAGCGTGTATTAGCGCGCGTTTGGCCTGGCACCATGGCTCATTGCGTTCTTCAGCGATTGAGTCCTCACCCTGCTGTCTGCATGCTGTAGCTATATGCCACTGTGATGTGCACAGTGCAAACCGCTGTGTCAGACTCTGGGCCTCCAGGGTAGAGTCTCTGTGCTGCTACTGGTTTCGGCTCTGACTGCTTCTCACAGTGCTGTCTTACACATAGGCTTATGATTATAACTGACCTTCATATGATAGGTCATTTCCTTCATGGATTTCAATTGCAAGTGAATTCAACTTTTGAGTCAGCTTACTTGTTCACAGTTTTGTTTCAGGCTGATTTTTGTTCAGCAGTTTTTGTTTCTATCTAACCTGAATTAATTTGTGAATTATTCATGCTTAATTTGTCAATTTTTTCATTGATTCTATTGTGGTCTTCTGTTCTTCTTTGACTTTGTTTGATTTTTCCTGGGGGGTGGTTACATTGGTGTCAGACGTTTTCTGTATAGTTCCAAACGGACCAACCTGCACTTCAGTTTAAATAGACAACCTGAGGAGGAACATCCATTTAGATTCGCTCAGTGGAGAAGAATAAAAAGTTCTTTACTGAGAACTTCATCAAAGTCTTACCAGCTTGCTTTCAGGACCTCGTATTAAAGGAGCTGCTCAGATGTTTTTGCTATCCTTCTGTTACCTTTTGTACCTCACGGACTCTCTGGGGTGAGAGACACACTGTCGCAGTCACACACAAAAAAGAAACAGAAATATTCTCGCAGGACTGAGATCAGAGTGCTGCAGCTGCTGAAGCACAGCAGCTATTCCTCAGCCCTGGCCCAGTTTGCACTGCGCAAGCCTGCCTTCCAAAGGCACACTACCCAGGTACATCAGGCCCTCAGCGCTGGCCCAGTTTGCACCGCGCGAGCCTGCCTTCCACAGGCACACTACCCAGGTAGATCAGGCTGCACAAGACCAAATCGTAATTCAACAGATTAAATACAATTAAGCTTTTTACTTAAAATATTCACTGATTTCATATTTCCTTTCACCCGTTTTTAATGCAGCACAGTTGAACATTTCCCCGCCACGTCTGGCTGAAGGGTAATCAATATTCCACAGTCACAGAGTGACTCCTCCCGTTTTATCAGTCTGCACCTTTGAAATGGCGGATCGATGACGCATAATTAAAAAACAGGCAGCCCCATTTGTGTGTTACATTTTCACAAGCCTTTGTTTGTTTTGGGCATTTACCAAACGTAATCCTGGAAATGAATGTAAAACTGTAGAGAAGTGTGACACATGTTTCTAATATTTTGTATTTTAAATGAAGCAAAAAGGGATCCTGTACACTATTTTGGTTCTGGTTCTTATGGCAAGCAGTCACATGGTCATGACATCACCTGAAATTCTGTCAAGATGGAATAAACACCGGCCTGGCTGGCAGACCCAGCACAGACGGAACACCAGGCTTAGTGAACATGGCAGGTTTGTCCTGCTAGCAATTCAGAATGTCAATTTTTTTCACATTGTAATCATGGCAGCAATTAATAATTTCTAACTCTCTATTTTGAAAGGAGAACCATACATGACACAAAACCATACCTATAGGGATATTTGAACTTTAAACAGCTTCCAGTCTAATGTGCTGGTGTTTTGTTCATTGTTACTGTTTACTGCATTGATTTTTGTAATGAGATTGCTTGCTCAGTGAACCTCACTCTGTCTCACCAAGCGAACGTCAGTCTGGGAGCAGATGCCAGGATTTTCATTACTAAATTAAATTTCAGCAAAATTTATGAACAAGGTTAAAAGTTATACTCAAAGTGCACTTTTTCAACACACGAGTGGGAAGATACACTTTCGCCGTGGTAGAAAGAAGACTTAGTAGCAAAAAATCAAGTAAGACTATGATGATAAGACATGTTCCAGAATTCCTTTTCTCATTTCTGCCTCAGGAAAAAATTAAAATGCTGACACTAGACAAATCTACTGGCGCTCTCTCCTGTTATTGCGGTAACCCATGCACCTGCACTCACAGACTACATAGGCAATGGGCCTAACTTAACAACAGTTAACATATTTTTCAATACTTTCACATCTCACTCCTCTATATATACATTTTCTGTTACATTTTTTAAAACGTGTCTAATTCAGATTGCCTCCTGCTTGCACCTGCAAACTCTAGGATGAATGGAAAAGAGTACCTTTCTTGTGTGAAGCTTCCGATTTGGAGCCATGTGGGACTAATGAAAAGAAGATTGTCATTAATCACATGATATTCTAACAGCAAATTCTCTTGATGTGTTTTTCACTGCGAAAACAAAATGAAAAACACACACACAAAAAAGCATGGCCAGGTTATTGAGTACACGCCTGCCAACACTTGGACATTTGTAAGTGTGTGGCAGGGAGGGGCGGGGCCAACATACGAGAGGCAGGAGCTGCAAGGCAGGGATGCAGTTGGTGTTTTCTGTCAGGAACGCCATAGAGCGGGCAGGAGAGGAGCGATGCACGGACATGGGGGGGGGGAGGGAGGGGTGCAATGCAGAATCTGGCACGAGAGGCAAAGGGGGGTTAGCAGAGTGCACTCTGAGGGGAGGGAAATGCAAAGACTACATGTCAAACTGGCTTCACTTAAATCTGCCTGGCGCTGTTTGCCTGCTGTTTCTCCTTTTGTCTCCCCACTCAGGAGCTGGCAGACACGGTGACACGCCCCATTGTGACTATTTTCAAATTTTTATAAAAAGTTTTTTTAAACAGAGAGATGGAGAATTTCCATACACTGTACATTTCAGATTGGGCACCTTCCAAATTATTTGCAGATATTTACAAGAAAAATTATTTACAAGAAAAATATTTGTCACTGTGCATACAAAGGGAATGGAAACTTGCTACTGAACTCATGAAGTGTGAGGTCATACTATTTAAGAGAAAATCATAATGGTGGCTGGGACAATGAGGGTACTGTGAGCAGTGAGGTGAGTCATTGTGTAGCGTCACTGTCACTGCTAGCAGCTGAGCATTTCTCTCCCTGAAATCAACTTTATCACGTGTTCTGTAAGTAATCTTATATTCACATTTTATGCTAATCAGTCCATTATAATGTGAGATACTGGGGTGACCTGAAAAATCCTTATGAATGGAAGGCTGCGCTGCTTGCCTAATTTCATGAAAATGTGTAGTTGTTACGGTAAATATATAAAAACGGGTAATCGATACATTTCCCGGAAATCCATGTAGTTCCCTGCGGATCGGGAAATCAGTACATTTCCGGGGAATTCTATAAACCTCCCAGCAGACGAGAAAATGTGGATTTGGGAAAAAAAAAAAAAAAAAAACAACCAGCACGCTCACCTATGCTTGGAGCGGTCCGTCAGTTGCGCTCCATGCATCAATTTATCCGCGGGGCGTGACGCACGCTCAACACTATCGTGGATGTTTTACCTTGGAGGCAACTGCGTTTTAACATTTTTTTAAAGAACGGATTATTTAATGTCTTCCATAGCCGCACAAGCGAACACTAGTGTACAGAACTAATAGCTGAAACCTTACGATCTGACACCTAATGAATAAAAAGTTATGTTTTACGGCAATGCAGTCTAAGTAGTTGTCTAGATGAGGACAAAAATTAGTAAAAGGTAATATTTCAGTAACATGGAAGCATCGTTTTTGCAATTAAAATCAGACGCTTGGCGGACAAATGAAGCGAGAGAAAAATTAAATACTCAGTTCTCTGTGGTTCAAGACAAGAAAAACGTTGAAAACACAGTCGCCTCCTTGGTAAGACATGCAGTGCAGAGTGGAACGTGCATCATGCCCCGCGGATGAATTGACTCTTGGAGCGCAACTTGTCAAGTGTAGGTGAGCGTGCTAGTTGTTTTTTTTTTTTTAATCCACATTTTCCCGTCTGCTGGGAAATGTGTAGAATTCCCCGAAAATATACTGATTTCCCGTTTTTTTTTTTTTTTGCTTTAACTTAATAATAAAATGCATAATTTCGGACAATAACTCATTAGTACATACATAGATTGTAGATATAGGTTGTTCTAAATCTTTCACATGGTTAATTTTCATATGTGCCATGTGGAACAGTGTTACATAGGCATACAAATGATAAGCTGTCAAGCAATTTGGTATTTACATTGTGTCCTTTATTAGGGTAAGGGCTCTCTAAATTACTGAAACTTCATTTCCACAATGTAAAATTTGTTTCGTATTTATTAACAGTTTATAGTTTGACCTCTTGTAGCCTATGATCAATTTTGCAAGTTTATTTAGATGTTAAGTGGTTATAGTCTCACTATTTGATACTAATAGTCTCAAAATGAAATAACTTGAAAATAAACTGCATGACAGGATGACTGATGGTGCAGGACATAGTGAATCGTTTGGTTGTATCTCTAAAACATCACGTTCCACCAAAACACAAGGATAGCTTATGTACCGAACCTCATAAGGGAACTCAGTATATCACTTAAACAGGCAACTCCAGCAAAAAGCCCTGCACCCATCCGTGCAGTCAGAGCTAGAACAGCAGGTATTAGGGAAGTGCTGTTCAGCTGCGCTCCGTTCTGATTTATCTCCTGCTGTGGTGTATCTGCTGTGCCTGGGCCTGAGAAGAGTCTGTTTATTAGCCTGAGTGCATTGCACGCTCACAACTCACTAACCATCAACAAGCAATTAATTAGATATTAATAAGATATCAATATGATATTATATTTAGTAAGGATGCAAGATTTAAATAATCATGTTCACAATCATATGCATTTGAAGTCTTTGACAGGTCCATGAGGTTACCTCTGTAGGTGAGTTGTGCTCTTACATTGGACCTGATCCCTATGGTAGTCTTAGCTGTTTCTGTTATCGTGACCCATCACACCAACACAATTATGAGTGACATCTTCAAGAAAACACTCTTCAGATGTGTATCTATTCTAATTCACAATTTTTTTTGCTATACTACCTTCAAAGCTTTTGTTTGGGGATACTCATTTTATAAAAATCACTCACACTCCCATTCCATTAGGGCACACGGCAGACCTTTCCAAAACCAACTAATTTCAAAATATACTACAAAATGTGTTATACATTTAAATTTGTAATTGTTTTTTTCAGTATTAATGCTGCAGGTCTTATATTTCACAGTTATGGTAAGGAAAAAATGAAATTTAAAGAAAAATTGGGCCTGTGTTATTTCCCTCATGGTGATTAAAATAACCAGGCAATAATTTTCTGTTAATTTGGCCATCCCATTAAACCATCATATTTCTCCTCAGTGTCATTTTTTCACACGTGTGTTTGTGCTTTCTCTCCTTATCCTGAGTAGCCTGCATTACAGTATCGTATTTCAGACTGAGTAGCTCACCCGACTATGCAGCAGCAGTGTTCCATCTGAGAGTTGAACTCGCAGCCCTCTGGTTTTAAGCCCAGAACTCCTGCCACCACACCTACTCACTAGTGTAACACAAATGCCTTTCACGTGTTTCCCATGAAGCAACAAGTTAACATGTGATGCATGCTGCTCACTACGTCCGCTCAATTTTTTTTTCCATTCAGAACTTCCACATATTGAAACACAGGGTTGACTAACAGGGCTGAGTTTCTTAGTACACCTCATCTCCAAATCAAACGTAAAAAAAGACAGCTCCCCAAAGGCTGGCAAGTCCTCTCTCTTCTAGTGACAGATTGGAATAATGCCTCTCTGGGCATCCTAAAGATGCACACCCAGCACACAGTGCCACACCTGAGAGTCCTCTGCCTACTTTGAAAGTGGTTTAGCCTTGTAATTTAAAAACATTTCGCAGTAATTTAGAGAGCCCTGCACAGACCATAATTCTTCTAATCTGTTACATCCACTCCCCTCAACAAGAGGCCCAGCCTAGCATTAGACCTGGACTCATGTTTCCCCAGTGTGGGCCTAAGGGTTCGGCAGGGAAGGGGGTCCATCCCCTGTAATTTGCCAATTGAGCAACTGACTTTCAGTTTTCTGTAAGCATAGGGGACCACAGAACTCATCACATGATTCAAGTGATCAAGGCCAACGACAGAATCTCAGGGCTGGACTTTATGCTGACTGTGCAAAGAGCGGGCTTCCTAATGTAAATGTCTCGTGTCTTGGTAACCAGTGCTGCTTGTTATTCTTGGGTGTCTGTTGTTATGGAAACTTGTTTCGCCCCCCCCCCGGGTTCTTAGAGATACAAGTCTGGTTACCATAGCCAATAATTATACATATTTTACATAATCTTTACTGGTGGAGTTTACAAGTAAGAACTCAGAAACAACAAAGAATGATTTTATTGTCTCTGTTAGGTTTTTTCATATATAGTTATCCACTTCCATACAGTTAAATTGCCCATTGATTAAAGTATGTGTATTTATGCATTTCTTATGTATTCTATTGTTGGGCAAAATTTCACAAAGGAAATATACACCTCAGGGGAAAAAAGATTTAGAACAACATTCCAGTTTCTAAAGAGACCCCGATCCTGAGCACACCTTATCTTAACTGCCAGTCAGGCAACAAAGAGGAAAAAAGTCATTTAATATGAATATATTTCTCACCAGCATTAAAATGCTGTGAGGACAACAGTAAAGACCAGCCAGAGCAGGAGGCAGGCAAGCCCCTGTACCTGAGGCAGGGAACTCGTGGGAGTTCATGTTTGAACTGCTGGAGATTATCCTGCCAGTGGGTCGCCCTCAGATTAGTATATACTTCATAAGTGTGGAGTTAGCAGTTGTTTTGCCTTCAGCTGTGCCCGAGCACTCCCTTTGCCATTGCCGTTTGTATGAGAACACAGCACTCCCATGAATTAGAGCTTGCCCTGTAATCCCATTAGCATCCCATTCATCATGGCCTGATCACACCAAATAAATGTCAAGCTCCACCAGTGTATCTTTGTTCAGCTCTATAGGATAACACATGAATGAGGAAGAGAAGCAAGAGGAGTAACACTGGACATACAGAAACAATCCAAAACAAGAAAAAGCAATTGAGTAAATATACCGCAGCAGACTGTATATTTACAAATGAACAACCGGTCTTGGAAAAACAAAATGGATAATCCATTCAGAGGCAGGGTGACTGAAGTCAGTCTGATTCTGTAAGCTTTACACTGGTCATCACTGTAAACATGGCCTGGTAGCATTTAAAGGAGGCTGAGATCGTTGGAGGAGAGGCCACCCAAAGAGGCAACCCATGCTGGTGATGTTTTTTAGAGTGGGGTTCTGTCAGCCCCGCTGCACGTCAGTGTGACGGATACTGAGAGACAAGGTTAAAGAGGAGAGCCGAATCACAGCGGCGGCCCACACCGCTCAGCCAGGCCCCCTGGCCTGAGAGCCCCACCCAGCCTGTCTGCTAACGGTGGGATGGCCTTCGTCCCATGCCTGTGATTGTGGGTTGAAGAACAGAATTCCCAACTTGCTCTTCTGCTTTAGACCTAGTCTTCCAAGGCATCTCCTGAGTAAAAGGGAGCCATCACTGGGCACAAACTCTAATGAACAGAAATATTTATTTATCCATTTCTGGCTTGTTCATTTTATTCGTACACATTAGGAATGTACGTGCTCTTGAAATAATAATTGTAATTCATAGATGAACTTGCCTAGGTCTGAGATGGGAGCACGGATGTTGACCATTTCTCCCAGTGCCTGGTATTTCTGTCTGTGCGCTCAGGCATCCCAAAGGAGAGAAGAGTGGTAGGACTTTGTTGGGGGTGGGTGGCTCGGAACACTCGCTGCACTGCTGCTTACACCGGCTCTAAAGCCAGAAGCTACACACACCATGTACTTTCCCCGGCCGCAGGGGCGAGCTGCGCTCATGTGGCCGCGGGACTGGGCTCTGTAATTACGGGCAGCTGCATGGGCTGTCCCGGCGTGCCATTGTGCCACATCATTCCGTTTTTTTCCCCTTCAAAACGAAATCCTGCTAAATGACTTGGTAAGATTTCCCACAGCGAGAGTCAGTGATGATCAGTGTAATTTCTGTCCCATGCTGGCACATTCGTAGCTTCAGGCAAATCTCTGTTTTTTGTTCTTTTTTTGTCCTCCTCTTTTTTATCACTCTTTCAGTAACCACCGAATTAGCAGGTCCAGTGCTAATCTGAAGAAGTGCCCTTCCAGGACTCCAGAGGAAGTGGAGACCTCTTATCATGTCTGAGTGTGTTTATTGTGAGCAACCCTCCAGAATAGTCAAACGGTGACTGAGGCTGTTTTGAGCTCCTAGTGACGCGGCCACTTCACGGGTTGAGTCTATCCAAAGTCTGAGCAGAAAATACAATAGGGACTGTCTGTACATGTGCTGCTCTGGGAAAAAATGCCTGAATAAGACAACAGCCTTAGTCTCAAATTTGCATATGTATTATACGGACATTTACCATTATTCATGAAGTGCACAGTATTCATTAAATAAAGTCAGTTCTGGGGGGGGGGGGGGGGGGTCATTTATCTGTTCTACCTTGATATTTTTGAAGAGATAAGCGATTAAACGTCTTTTCTCTGGTTAAAATAAGTGAGGAGGAAACCCCACTCACAATAAGTAAGAGGATTACTTAAGCAATTAAGGAGTAATTGCTGCTACTGGGATGGTCTCAACTATGATAATACCATCACTCACAGATGAAAGCTTTATTTGACTTTATTTTATCTGAATCACCAGTGAGAGTGATACCACATCGGTTTAAATGGCCCTGCTATGGTGTATTTACTCTGAGTGTGTCCCTTTGTGGCGTATTTACTCTGAGTGTGTTCCTGTGTGGCGTATTTACTCTGAGTGTGTCCCTGTGTGGTGTATTTACTCTGAGTGTGTCCCTGTGTGGCGTATTTACTCTGAGTGTGTCCCTGTGTGGTGTATTTACTCTGAGTGTGTTCCTGTGTGGTGTATTTACTCTGAGTGTGTCCCTGTGAGTTGTATTTACTCTGAATGTGTCTCTGTGTGGTGTATTTACTCTGAACGTGTCCCTGTGTGGTGTATTTACTCTGAGTGTGTTCCTGTGTGGTGTATTTACTCTGAACGTGTCTCTGTGTGGCGTATTTACTCTGAGTGTGTCCCTGTGTGGCGTATTTACTCTGAGTGTGTCCCTGTGTGGCGTATTTACTCTGAGTGTGTCCCTGTGTGGTGTATTTACTCTGAGTGTGTTCCTGTGTGGTGTATTTACTCTGAGTGTGTTCCTGTGTGGCGTATTTACTCTGAGTGTGTTCCTGTGTGTTGTATTTACTCTGAGTGTGTCCCTGTGTGTTGTATTTACTCTGAGTGTGTCCCTGTGTGGCGTATTTACTCTGAGTGTGTCCCTGTGTGTTGTATTTACTCTGAGTGTGTCTCTGTGTGGCGTATTTACTCTGAGTGTGTTCCTGTGTGGTGTATTTACTCTGAGTGTGTTCCTGTGTGGTGTATTTACTCTGAGTGTGTTCCTGTGTGGCGTATTTACTCTGAGTGTGTCCCTGTGTGGCGTATTTACTCTGAATGTGTCTCTTTGTGTTTTATGTACTCTGAGCATGTCCCTGTGTGGCGTATTTAATCCGAGTGTGTTCCTGTGTGGTGTATTTACTCTGAGTGTGTCTCTGTGTGGTGTATTTACTCTGAGTGTGTTCCGGTGTGGTGTATTTACTCTGAGTGTGTTCCTGTGTGGCGCATTTACTCTGAGTGTGCCTCTGTGTGGCGTACATCTGGATTCAGTAATGAATGCCTGGAATTCAGACTGCAGCAAAGAACTTTATTTTTGTACTCGGAGTGTGTCCCTGTGTGGCATATTTACTCCGAGTGTGTCCCTGTGTGGTGTATTTACTCTGAGTGTGTCCCTGTGTGTTGTATTTACTCTGAGTGTGTTCCTGTGTGGTGTATTTACTCTGAGTGTGTTCCTGTGTGGTGTATTTACTCTGAGTGTGTCTCTGTGTGGCGTATTTACTCTGAGTGTGTCTCTGTGTGGCGTATTTACTCTGAGTGTGTCTCTGTGTGGCGTATTTACTCTGAGCATGTCCCTGTGTGGCGTATTTACTCTGAACGTGTCCCTATGTGGTGTATTTACTCTGAACGTGTCTCTGTGTGGTGTATTTACTCTGAGTGTGTTCCTGTGTGGTGTATTTACTCTGAGTGTGTCCCTGTGTGGCGTATTTACTCTGAGTGTGTCTCTGTGTGGCGTATTTACTCTGAGCATGTCCCTGTGTGGCGTATTTACTCTGAACGTGTTCCTGTGTGGTGTATTTACTCTGAGTGTGTTCCTGTGTGGTGTATTTACTCTGAGTGTGTTCCTGTGTGGCGTATTTACTCTGAATGTGTTCCTGTGTGGCGTATTTACTCTGAGTGTGCCTCTGTGTGGCGTACGTCTGGATTCAGTAAAGAATGCCTGGAATTCAGACTGCAGCAAAGAACTTTATTTTTTTTATTTTATTTTATCATCGTGCAGTAAAATTACAGGCCAGTATGGGAGTGGTGTTTTAAATGAAAAACTTTTTGTCTTGGAGGGTTGCCATTTTGAGTTGGGTAATATTTACTGAAGGTTTTGGCAGTGTTTGATTCTATCTGGTACAGAACCCTCTGACATGTGGTGCTGTCACTGAGGAAAATTCTCTTTTAGTCATTCTCCAAATGGTCATAACAGGTTGCTCTTCGGTCATCTCAGATGTCAACTGCTGTGTCCACAAGACATACATTCAGGATACTGAAACACTGTGCAGGGCTCCGCACAGGAATGCCACCAGCCTGCTCTGAGCCGCTGCCTCTGCAGCTCCTACACAACGCCATGATTCAGTCCACACCATCAAAACTTTACCCTTTTACTTTTTTTTTGTTTTTCTTTTTTCTTCTGTGGGTGCAGAGGCAGTGAGGCCACTCTGTCCCTTGATGCAGTTTGTTTTTGGGGGTGATGCTGTAGTGAGCTTAGAGAAATCCCATGCAGCAGCAGGGTTGAGGAGAGTGGTTTTGGCTCTTCTATTGCACTAGACTCACAGCACCACAGAGAATGTGGTACTGACAGCACACTTTAACAGCGGCCTTCTCAGTGTGAACCACCATATACATAATTAAGTAGGTTTATCTATGTATATACACAGTAGTGGTGCAGATTGAGGAGACGGCTGTTAGAAATATGTATAAACTCCCCCAAACAAATGACAGTATCATTTCCCACATTTAGAATAGTATTGTTGATTATTTAGTAAAAGAAAAAAATGAAAAATGCTTTTTGTCCTTTTTGTCCCTCATTGTGAAAGTGAAAAGGTATGTTCAGAATTTGGCCGTTTTGGCAGATTTTGTGCTCAAGGGCCCGGTGTTTGGCGGCATTCCTGTGTTATCCAATGGTGTCTGTGTGGCTCCTCCTACCTTTAAAATTGGGTCTGATTCTGGCATCGTAACCTGACACTTTTCCCATGAGTTTGTCCAGGAACTCTGAGGGAGGCATCGGAGTGGCGGCTTTTCGCGCTGCTGCTTCCTTTGATGCCGCCAGGCTGGAGAGAGAGAGAGAGACAGGCGGACAGAGGGGTAGAGCGAGAGAGAGAGACAGGCAGAGAGAGACAGCAAGAGAGATGGGGGAGAGCGAGAGAGAGACAGGGGGAGAGCGACAGAGACAGGGGGAGAGGGAGAGAGAGACAGGGGGAGAGCGAGAGAGACGGGGAGAAAAAGATACAGAGCGAGTTGGAAAGAGTGGAAAAAGAGGGATGGGGATGGAGAGAAAGATATAATGATGGGTGTGGGGAGGGGAGAGAGGGTCAGCGAGAGAGAGGAAGGGGGTGGTAAGAGAGAGATGGGGAGGAGAAAGAGAGGAATGGGAAACAAATATTTGAGTATTGAGGCAAAAACATATACTGTGCTCATGGTATAACAGAAAGTAAACCAATGGCCAGATTACTGAAAGTAAACCAATGGCCAGATTACTGAAATTAAACTAATGGCCAGATTACAGAAATTAAACCAATGGCCAGATTACAGAAAGTAAACCAATGGCCAGATTACAGAAATTAAACCAATGGCCAGATTACAGAAAGTAAACCAATGGCCAGATTACTGAAAGTAAACCAATGGCCAGATTACAGAAATTAAACCAATGGCCAGATTACCGGCATCTGTAATTAGCAGCAAGCAGCCTCCGTGCACATAGGGCTGTGGCGCTCCTCAGGTGAGCTACGCAAAATCGGACTAAGTCTATCATTAATGATGTGCCGCACACTGGAGGCGCGGCTGCGTGCCTCACACTGGAGGAGCGGCTGCGTGGCGCACACTGGAGGCGCGGCTGCGTGGCGCACACTGGAGGCGCGGCTGCGTGGCGCACACTGGAGGCGCGGCTGCGTGGCGCACACTGGAGGGGCGGCTGTGTGCCGCACACTGGCGGGGCGGCTGTGGGCCGCACACTGGAGGAGCGGCTGTGGGCCGCACACTGGAGGAGCGGCTGTGGGCCGCACACTGGCGGGGCGGCTGTGGGCCGCACACTGGAGGGGCGGCTGTGTGCCGCACACTGGAGGCGCGGCTGTGGGCCGCACACTGGAGGGGCGGCTGTGTGCCGCACTTGGAAGTGGAAGGCTGTGTGACAAATAAACAAGCAAACAAACAAAACCTATAAATGCTAACCACAGCTTTAAGATAAATCCGCACATAATGAAGTATAGATCGTGGGGTTGGTGGTCAGAGCGTCCACCGAGGAGCGCTGAGGACGGTTCCTCGTTTCCCCCATGGGATGGAATGGCCCAGTTAGCTGGGATGAGCGCTGCCATCTCCTTTACAGTCACCCTCGTACTAGCAGGCCTAGCGCAGAATGCTAATCAGGACAGGAATACTGTGGAAATGTGGGGAATGGCTGTCGTGCCTTGCTCACATATTGTTGGGGCGCACCTGGGTCAGGCTGGCAGTGAGGACACAACCCATGCTGGGGTGGGGTTGGACCTAGATGTCAGCGCCCCCAGAGCGTGTGCGACAGCCTGGCACTCTGTAAATAAGTCTTCTGTGGAGGATCATGAGATACCCGCAGTTTTGGGGTCAGGGCTATTTTGTTTTTGCAAACCATGAAATTGCATGCATCCTGAGTGCGGATTTTAGGTGTTTGTCTCTGCAATGAGCCAGTACCCAAGAGCCCCCCTTCCTTACCAAAAAAGCTATTATTTTTTTAAGAAGTTATTTTTCACACTTATCAGAATGGAAGGAAGTTTTGGGTGTCATCAGTGATTGATAGTTTATATCATGGAGGGCAGAATGATGGAGCCGCTGCTTCCCCTCAATACTCCCAATGACTCCCTTCCTAATTACATCCAGCTCACCCACTCAGCCCATCCCTCCGCTGTTTATGAAGCTCTGCGGCAAGCCAAACGCACTGTGTGCCTGTGGAAGTAAAGTAACACAGCCCTTTTTATCGCTGCACCACTTGATCACAGTTGATCCCTTTTAAGGCTATTTTAGAGGAATGATGCGCATCTGCAGTACGATGCCCACAGTTTGCAAGGGTTGGGCTCGACTCTGAATGTGAGGGGAGATGAAGAATTTACAGTGATTCACATGATGACCAATGTATCCTATTTTCATCAGATTACAAACTTGACTTATGAATTAGAGATGACTGATCCAGGAACGAAGACAGCCCTCATTAGGCCCTCATCTATCACTGATGGCCTGAGTGCTGCAGCCACCATGTGAGAGGACCTTTTAAAATATGAAGAATCATTTGCCTCTTTGTGTTTGGCTTGGTGTTTGCTGCAAAGGCTGTAATGTCTACACATTGGCAAGCTAATGTTAGCCATCTAGAATCTGTTTATTTATTTAGTTTTAATGGCAAACTGCACCTTACAATTACATCAGGAGTCTGAGTGCTGGCATGTGTCACTGCTTTTCAGTTTGGGGGGAGGTGGGGGGGATCTGATCCGGAAGAGGAAAACATTAGGGTTGAAAGGATTTGTTAAAAAAAAAATGAAAATCAATATAACACAATTAATGAGAAGAACATGTGTGGTTTGTCCTGTTGAAAACATGCTCCAGTGAGCTCACTGAGAGGATGAGCCAATTGATCTGATTGGCCAGTGGCCCTGCAGGCTGTGCATGATTGGCTGTTTCCCAGGGAAGGCAGGACTTAGATGAAGGGAATGTCCATGTCTCTGTACTCACCAGTGACCCCTGCTGGTCTGGTGCAAGCTCAGCTTGTGAACTGTGGTGTGAGAGCAGGCAGCAGTAGCACTGCATGTGTTGGAGCCAGTGATGGCAGTGTAGTATATCTGTTACACGGCTCCTACTGTAAAAAGATTGCCAGTTCAATTCTTTGGCCAATCATAGCTGCTGTATCCTTCAGCAAAGTAACTAATCCAAACTGTTTTATGAAAGGCTCATGTGAGTATGTGAAAGTGAGTAATAAAGGGAAGGTGTGTAGTTCCTCTGAATAAGGGTGTTTGCTGAATTTTTCAGATGTAACTGGAAGGTGTATAAGAGAGCAGGTGTTCTTGTCTGAGTTGCTCAAACCCAATAGCAGGTGTTCTGACAATGAATGCTTCTACTGAGTATTACTGTTTTTTTTTTTTAAAAAAAGGATAAAACAAAACAGCCATATTCCCCCTTACACATACGTGAATATGAGCCCCCCATCCCCCCAAACGCACACACCTGCGGTTGAACACCCCCTTGCTGTATCTGTGAGCCCTTACATCCCCCATCCTCTCCATGGACCACAAATCCCCTCTACCCTGAATTAGAAAAGTAATACACAGAGGAAGTGTCTGAATAATCTCCAAAGTTACCTCATACAGCAGCTGTTCTATGATTAACGAGCTGTCAGCGAACCGCTCGGCTCTGCAGTCACCAGCCCCACACTCAACAACACCAAACACGTTTCAGCCAAATGTATTCAGGTCCTTCCAGTGCACCACGCATGCGTGTGAAATAACAGCACTGCAATACGCTCCTCATTTCTGTGATGTGATTCTCCTGATCGCCCTTTTTAAAATCTTATTAAATTAATAAAAATGAATAATAATTTTATAATAAGAGTCTTGACTTATGTGAAAGATATAGTGTATGGGGAATGATGAATGGCAATGGAATGTGCTTGGTTTCACTTGACTTTAGGGAACTGTATTACCTATGTTAAATGTATGTCTCTACAGCCCTTATGATGTGTGTTATGGATTATCCTCCTTCTCACAATCTGGTGTATTCCTATGGTCTTTTCAGCCATCCAGTGGGATCACTGAGATAGATTTGTATTGTTATTCATTGGTATTTTGGTCCCTGTGGTACCATTTTGCTGTAGCACCATTTACTACTGGAACTTGTTGAGTGGTAAATAAAATTACCAAAAACCTATTGTCCAAGACACAATATCAACAGCTGCATTTTGATCCCTGTCTTTTAACATTCCGCCATTTTAAGAGCAAGTAAAATTTCTGATCAGAGTTGGTTAGGTTGGGTTAGAGTTAGGGTGGGGCTATAATCATTAACAACCCAAAGACCTGCATCCCTTATCCTCCAGCTATAATCATAAACAACCCAAAGACCTGCATGCCTTATCCTCCAGCTATAATCATAAACAACCCAAAGACCTGCATCCCTTATTCTCCAGCTATAATCATAAACAACCCAAAGACCTGCATCCCTTATCCTCCAGCTATAAGCATTAACAACCCAAAGACCTGCATCCCTTATTCTCCAGCTATAATCATTAACAACCCAAAGACCTGCATGCCTTATCCTCCAGCTATAATCATTAACAACCCAAAGACCTGCATGCCTTATCCTCCAGCTATAATCATTAACAACCCAAAGACCTGCATCCCTTATTCTCCAGCTATAATCATAAACAACCCAAAGACCTGCATCCCTTATCCTCCAGCAATAATCATTGACAACCCAAAGACCTGCATCCCTTATCCTCCAGCTATAATCATTAACAACCCAAAGACCTGCATCCTTTATTCTCCAGCTATAATCATTAACAACCCAAAGACCTGCATCCCTTATTCTCCAGCTATAATCATTAACAACCCAAAGACCTGCATCCCTTATCCTCCAGCTATAATCATAAACAACCCAAAGACCTGCATGCCTTATCCTCCAGCTATAATCATTAACAACCCAAAGACCTGCATCCTTTATTCTCCAGCTATAATCATTAACAACCCAAAGACCTGCATCCCTTATCCTCCAGCAATAATCATTGACAACCCAAAGACCTGCATCCCTTATCCTCCAGCTATAATCATAAACAACCCAAAGACCTGCATCCCTTATCCTCCAGCTATAATCATTAACAACCCAAAGACCTGCATGCCTTATCCTCCAGCAATAATCATAAACAACCCAAAGACCTGCATCCCTTATTCTCCAGCTATAATCATAAACAACCCAAAGACCTGCATCCCTTATCCTCCAGCTATAATCATTAACAACCCAAAGATCTGCATCCCTTATCCTCCAGCTATAATCATTAACAACCCAAAGACCTGCATCCCTTATCCTCCAGCTATAATCATAAACAACCCAAAGACCTGCATCCCTTATCCTCCAGCTATAATCATAAACAACCCAAAGACCTGCATCCCTTATCCTCCAGCTATAATCATTAACAACCCAAAGACCTGCATCCCTTATCCTCCAGCTATAATCATAAACAACCCAAAGACCTGCATCCCTTATCCTCCAGCTATAATCATTAACAACCCAACGACCTGCATCCCTTATTCTCCAGCAATAATCATAAACAACCCAAAGACCTGCATCCCTTATCTTCCAGCTATAATCATAAACAACCCAAAGACCTGCATGCCTTATCCTCCAGCTATAATCATTAACAACCCAACGACCTGCATGCCTTATTCTCCAGCAATAATCATAAACAACCCAAAGACCTGCATCCCTTATCCTCCAGCTATAATCATTAACAACCCAACGACCTGCATCCCTTATTCTCCAGCAATAATCATAAACAACCCAAAGACCTGCATCCCTTATCCTCCAGCTATAATCATTAACAACCCAAAGACCTGCATCCCTTATTCTCCAGCTATAATCATTAGCCTTAAGTGTACCTCATTATGCTCTCTGAGCTTCCACAGAATCTTAATCTGATCATCCCCCATGGTACCACTCACCAAAGAGATGAAAGGTTTGACCATTTGCTGCTCTTGACCTCAGTCAGGGTTTACACATATCTAATGTGATTAAACATGATCTTATGGTCAATTACATTAAGCTAGTAGTTATTTTCAATACACAGTTGAAAACTGAAGGATGTGTCAATTCCCCATATGACATGTTCAGCTATTGAGTGACAGTAGTGAAACCAAGCAAGTTCACACTCCATGAACAAGATCTTTTGCAATTGGGCATAAGTGAATCAGGGTGTAAACCTGAATTCACTGATTCAATTTTTCTCACAGCACACTCACTGATCAGACATAAGGCTGATTTATTAATTTTTACAGCAATCTTTCTTAATCTGTGTTGATCAATAATGTATTATTGTACATAAGTTTCTGGGATGACAGCGACTGGAGCTGGTGGTTTCAGGGGTGCTGTAGAGTTGCCCGTCACCTGCTTTCGTCATAAGCTTCCCTGAGTCACTGCCCAGATTTTAGGCATATAACAAACATATACTTTGGCAAACATATACTGTAATAAGATGATTAGTTTAACCTTCCTTTGTTTCAGTAAGATGGATGCATGTGCAACACTATTTTCTGTCATTGTATGATATTACACTGCTTGGGGGGTAATTTGGTGTTTTTGTTCAGACATTGAAGTGGGGAGGCGCGTGCGGGTTGGCTGAAATGGGGAGGCGCATGCGGTTTGGCTGAAGTGGGGAGGACCGTGCGGGTTGGCTGAAGCGTGGAGGCGCGTGCGGGTTGGCTGAAGCAGGGAGGCGCGTGCGGGTTGGCTGAAGCGGGGAGGGGTGTGCGGGTTGGCTGAACTCATGGCGGATGACAGATTGGTTGACATGCAATCACCCCCTCAAGGCCAATTCAAGGTCAGCAAAGATTTTTACTCGGAGCATAGAAAGACATTTCACAGGATGTGAGACTGCAGCCTGGTGAGTTATTTAACTAACTCAAGCTGACTAAAGATGGCGAGCTAATTTCTTAACAGTTCAGTGCTCAACAAACTGCAAAAAATATTAGGCTGAGGTTGTGCAGTGTCTCTCAGGGCACAGTTAGCCTGTGTGACACTGTAGACACCATGTGTAAATCATGATTATTTTTATTTTTACACAGTTTCTCTGGGTGCTGGTTGTTGACCTTGTTTGCCATGAATGGTTATCCAAATATGTAACACATTCCAGTCAGATCTCAATTCAGTCAGATCCTAACTCCAGAGGATGGAGTCAAGTCAAGCTGCTCTACTAATTAATAAAAATGACAAATACACCAAGGACCTAACTACAACACACTACACCATGGACCATGGTAAGACATGACTGGGGTGAAAGCACCCCCCCCCCCCCCCCCCCCCCCCACCATTTATACTTGAAATGAAAATGATGAAATATAAATGAAAATATAATTGCTCACCCTTGATGTGTATTGAAGTATTGACCAGCATATTTGTAAAATGCCTTCTTCTAATGTGGGTGGGAGGGAACATCCTGAATGGAAATTGATTTAAAAGGCTCCGATTTGGGATAAATTATTATTTTTAAGAGTTTGTATTCATCAGCTGTACTGGCATAAGCAGAGTAATCAATGTTTGGTTGTAAATCAGGATTTGAAAGGAGGTCCCAGACTGGGTTGAGAGTGCGGAGAAGATATCAATTAAGAGGAATTGCAGAGTTCAGCACTGAGGGACGGGGCTGTACAATATCCTGATTCAAGTTCATTAACTAAGCCGCGTGCCCAGAATGCAAAATAATTGCCGCGAGACGCAATTAAAAGAAAACAACAGTCACTGACTAAAAATCCTTCGTAATGTTTGTTTTTATTCAATAATGCAATTTCACTCAACACATTTGGCGTCAACTGCGACAGCAGTCACGGGACGATCTCTGGGCGCTGTGATTGATTAATCGATTCTTTATATTTAGAGATAGCTTATAGATAACAAATGAAGAAAATGCATTAAACTTTACGAAAACTCCAATAAGAGCGTGATAGATTATGCGTGGTAAACAATATCATTTCATGATCTTGTATTCATTTCAGACATAAGGAAACAGAGTGTACAGTTTGAAATGCTGGCTGTCAATGGAATCCCTGTGCGAGCATTAACGGACAAACGATACAGGTGGCACCACTTACAGAAAGTCCAGCGCGCGGGCCTTGCTTTTTAAAGATTAAATAACTCAGAAAAATATTTGAAATATTGCAACGGTGCCCATTTCTGTGCGGTCCCCAGTGTTACTGCAGTGGCACCAGCGCTACTGCTGTTTGCCTGATACATATAGCATCATCCTCGCCTTGGGTTATAAACTTTGAACAACACAGCAATGCAGCACTGATGTTTCCCCCATCACTTAATTTTTCAACGAAGCCTGTTGATCAAAATAATTTTCCTATGAGAATATGTTTACCATGCAGTGACCGCTAGTACTCGCTGTTTGCGCTGAAAAACGTTGCTTACATCGGCAATGCAGTTGGTGACTTCATGCAATTAATTGCATTCTTTGTGCAGTGACATAATAACAGTAAAGTACCGTACCAATGGACACAGAGATCCACTTAAATCCGCACCCAAACATACATGTCTTGTCTACATTAATTTCCCGTCAGTGTGTTGCCAAGCAAATACCGATACAGGCAAACCTGACGTGAATTACAAGACAACCCATGGCTTAAAAAGAACACTGACAGTAATTAACAGAATATTAAAAACCTACTTACCTGAAAAATAATATAGTTTCCCACAAATAGATCCCAAGAGCGTTAAGTCGGTACATTTTGCCGGTGTTGTAAGAATAGAATGAGTTAGCCACGGTGCACTGATAGATTTATTCCGTTTTGGATACCGCACCTCCAAGGTGAGCAATTCTTCAGATGCGTGATTCAGATTCCAAAGCGTAGACTAACCCCAAGGGTTCAAAAAAGGCGACAAAATCCTTTCCCCTGGACTGTGAGTAGCAATTTGTACACCCTTAGTGAGGACACTCGTTTCAGGACCATGGATAGAGGCACGACCAGCTTGTTAAATTTCACTGCCGGGATTCTGGACTTTCTGCACAGTAACGTTACTCGAGGAATTTTAAAAATGTATATATTCTTCCGAGTTTTACTATATGCAATCCATAACAGTGGTTCTTTGGGCTTAGTAGCTGTAAGAAGATATACAGGCTCCTTCAATTTCTTTTCTTCTTAATTTTGTCTAGTCGCGAGTGTGCTGCGTTGCAATGTCAATGGTAAAACACCTATAGTTACGGCGATAACAGGCTTACATTAACCGAATCCCAAGGTAGTTTCACGAAATATGTACATACGTAGGAAGGTATTTTCCAAAAAGCTTTTTTTCATTTAAATCCCACTGAAAGCGGTGTTGCTCTCAAGCCAAGCATAGTTACAGACACCTCGTCGTAGCTGACTGATGTGGTTCCGCAGGTAGTCTTATTTTCTACGTGCTTATTTCCCCGGAGTTGCTTGCTATTGCTGCATGGAGCTAGTTCCATTGTCTGTGCCAGTTTGGGAGACGCAGCTCGTGTTCAGTTTCATACTTTTAGAATCCTCATGATGGAGGCAAAATCGTTGATGCAGCTAGCCTCTTCCATAGCTCGGATAACCCCAGCGAAAAGGACTCAGTCCCCGTGTATTTCTTACTGCAGTCATTTACTCAACTCGAAATTCACTTCACCTTTCAACACACGCCCACATTCTGCTGTCATTGGTCTGCACCGTGCACAGACAAATGGTGTGCCCGCTCATTGGAGACAGTTATTGTCATTTACGAGTTTTTAATGCTGTGTATGAAGGTATCTGAGACGCAGTATTTTAAATGATTTTGGAAGTAGTATAGTTTTACGTGTTGTGGCATGTGTACGGCGGTGACTTGTAGTACAGCTACCCAATCTGTTTTGATAGAAGGCAGGGCGTCATTGTTGCTTTATCATCACAGTAATCTTTGATATCACATCAACCGGTGACAGTAAAATCTAATGTGATTAGATTAACCGGTGACAGTAAAATCTAATGTGATTAGATTAACCGTCGCTGCATTGCAACTGTGCACATTGAGCAAGGAATAGAATGCAGAGGTCGTCCTGGAAGCAAGAGGGCGAAAAGGGGGAAAAGATTTATTCTCTGGTGTCTACAATTTATAATAGTGGGAAAAAAGAAGTAACGCTTCCGGGGATCGGGTAGCACATGGTTCTTGCGAGGAAATGCTTTTAACTCTTTCCGGATAACACATTTAATGCATTGCGAGCGTGCTTGGCAAAGCGATTCGCTCCGCAGTGCTGTTAAAATAATGACCGCCGTCCAAATTGTCTATTGGAACGTGCTGTTGTTTCTAATGCCAACACCAGCGTTTTGGATTAAGCCTAGCTTCTGTTTCAAAGGATGTTACCAAGTTTCAAGTTTCCAATGTTCAAACGGATATTAGTTAATAGAAACAAAATGATACACTTGTAATCGTTTTGCCAATACGCACAGTCATAGCTATTGAAAGGTTTTTTTTTTTAAGTAGACAGAAAAACCCATCAGCACGTGATCAGTTGTAGATTACGGAACTTGACGTAACTTAATATTGTAGTTAAATTATTAATAATGAAGAAAATGATTTACTCTGCTCTCATACACAGGCATACTGGAAGGGGGGATGGCGACTGCACGTGGGCATCAGAGCCAAAGAACGGTGGATCACGTGATAAGCCAGCGCATTGGCATTGAGTGAAATAGCGCTGGGGACTGGACTGGAGTGCGTCTGGAGCACAGAAATGTTACCAAAGAAGTAAGGCACTGAAAGGGCTAAGCCTGAATTTACTTGTGATACTAAAAACTTTGAAGAACTTTGTGTGATTTTTGTTCATCTAGATGTGTCTTATCAATTATCTGAAATGAAATGTATTTAAACCTGTGGATGTCATGGAGATGCATGTATATGTAAGCTCTGATTGCCAAAAGTCTGCATTACACTCTGCAGCCCAGGCTGTGTGGGGTACGCTCTGCAGCCCAGGCTGTGTGGGGTACGCTCTGCAGCCAAGGCTGTGTGGGGTACGCTCTGCAGCCCAAGGTGTGTGGGGTACGCTATGGGGTGGGGTACATAATCGGCGTGCGGTATGGGGTGGGGTACGTAATCGGCGTGCGGTATGGGGTGGGGTACGTAATCGGCATGCGGTATGGGGTGAGGTACATAATCGGCGTGCGGTATGGGGTGAGGTACATAATCGGCGTGCGGTATGGGGTGAGGTACATAATCGGCGTGCGGTATGGGGTGGGGTACATAATCGGCGTGCGGTATGGGGTGGGGTACATAATCGGCGTGCGGTATGGGGTGGGGTACATAATCGGCGTGCGGTATGGGGTGGGGTACATAATCGGCGTGCAGTATGGGGTGAGGTACATAATCGGCGTGCGGTATGGGGTGAGGTACATAATCGGCGTGCGGTATGGGGTGGGGTACATAATCGGCGTGCGGTATGGGGTGAGGTACATAATCGGCGTGCGGTATGGGGTGGGGTACATAATCGGCGTGCAGTATGGGGTGGGGTACATAATCGGCGTGCAGTATGGGGTGAGGTACATAATCGGCGTGCGGTATGGGGTGGGGTACGTAATCGGCGTGCAGTATGGGGTGGGGTACGTAATCGGCGTGCACTATGGGGTGGGGTACATAATCGGCGTGCAGTATGGGGTGGGTACATAATCGGCGTGCGGTATGGGGTGGGGTACATAATCGGCGTGCGGTATGGGGTGGGGTACGTAATCGGCGTGCAGTATGGGGTGGGGTACGTAATCGGCGTGCAGTATGGGGTGGGGTACGTAATCGGCGTGCAGTATGGGGTGGGGTACATAATCGGCGTGCAGTATGGGGTGGGGTACGTAATCGGCGTGCAGTATGGGGTGGGGTACACGCAGCTTCACAACTGAGGGTGGCACAGCGGTGACTTGAGGCTCACTCGCTGATTTCAAATTGGCAGAAAAAATGTGAAAATTTGGCAGGAACATCCTGCAGAAGTTTTCTGCTTTATAAAGTTGTCTCAGTCGTGCTGAAGGTGGAATTACCAAATATCTTGTTTAATTTGGAGACTATTAAAAACAGTAAAGATTGTACAAATTTAGACACATTCAAAATCTGCTATGAGGAAAATAACTTTATTTTCCATTAAGTTGTCTTGACTGCCCAACAAGGCCTCAAAGAATATGAGTGGATAAGAGGAACATGTGCATGTTCCTGTTCAACCCTACAGCACTATCCATTGTAGATAAATCAGCAAAGTCCTCTGCTCTGATTACTGATGGCTGGTGCGCGGTGACTGACACATCTGCCCAGGTATGTGTGCACCTGTCATTCATAGATAGACTGCGCAAAACAAAGCCCAAGCAGAGTCATACAGCGGTTAATGCAGAGGGTCAGTAATGAGCCCAGCTGGGCTAGACAGCCTGTTCTCACCATTATATGTTCTTACATGGCCATGAAATGTGCACTCTTCTTCATCTTTATTTTTTTCTGAAGATGTGAAAGATGGTATACATATGCCTTTATAACCGCACAGCAGCATAAATACAGACAAAACAGTGAACACACTGTTCACATATGCCTTTATAACCGCACAGCAGCATAAATACAGACAAAACAGTGAACACACTGTTCACATATGCCTTTATAACCGCACAGCAGCATAAATACAGACAAAACAGTGAACACACTGTTCACACAATGAAAACTGTTTTTCAGTGCAGGGAAACACTCATTCATCTGAGAAATGAACAGAGGAGAGATTTTCTGTGACTCACATTTACTCAGAATTCAGATGGAAACAGAAATATTTTTTTGCTTTTTTCATACATAACAAGCCCTCCAGAAAGGAGCTTCCTGCTATGGTCCGTATGCTGTGATGCATGTGATGACGGCTGATAAAAACCATCCTTTATAAAAACCATTACATTTCTTTTTTTTGGTTTGTTTATAAATATATATATATATATATATATATATATATATATATATATATATATATATATATATATTCACAAATGTATTTATATATATTCACAAATGTATTTCGATTAATCTAGTAAGTACACCACAAGCTATAATGATAATGTAATTAATAAGTGAGGAATTTAGTGGTGCAGAATAACAACAAGTCTTCAAAGGAAATCAATTAGGGGAAAAAGAGGAAACTGAATGCTCAGGTAGAAGTGTGGGATGTTTCTCTGTCGTAGCAACAGCAGTGACCCGCCCCATTCCCTTACGATGGTGGATAGAGATGATGTTAACACGCATGGCACTGGAAACCAAGGCTGTGCCCGATTCTGTCTGTGTGCTATTGGGGCAAAAACGCAAAGCAGGAGTACAGCTGCAGTTGTGTATGCATATTTTGGCTGGCAGTAGGAGAGCTGGAAATGATGCGTGTCTAACAGACGCGATAAATAGAATACTTCTGAGACTGGCATCACACAGGAAAGGGATAACAGGGATTTTTCTTTGGGACGTGACATAACAGCCCCCTTCCCCCCGGCACGGACGGGCCCCCCCTCCCAGCGCACACGTGGCCCCCCGGCTGAGCTCTCAAAGCGGCTGAGGCTGTGAGCCTCTTCTGCCATCCTGTCTGAGCGGAAATCCCCGAGACTCTACAGGCCTGGCAGAATGAGCCGCGCAGAATGAGCTCCGCTCGTCTCTTGTCAGCTGAGGACAGCAGGGTTGCTGAAGATGATCTTCAGGCTGAATAGACACACCTGTGACAGGGAATACACGCCTCCTGAACAGAGGGCCCATCGGACCTTCCTGTTCAGCGGGTCACACAGGCCCGAGATGGCGCTTGTTAAGTAGCAGCCGTGTTCTGGAACCAGGACTGGCTCTGTCAAGATCTCCTTTCTTTATGTTCTGGACTGTGGTGAGGAACATACCCATCAATGTAACATGGCCATTTTGGCCAGTTTTGTGTTAGCCTCTTACCTCTCGTGTGTGTATATACATACATACATATGTGTGTGTGTGTGTGTGTGTGTGTGTGTGTGTGTGTGTGTGAGAGAGAGAGAGAGAGAGAGCGATACATATATTTAATACACCGTATTTAGCATGAAATCTGTAATTTACATAAACTAGGCTCTTGAGTTTTCCTTCACAGGTGTGTTGACATACCATTAATTTGGAATTTCTAACCAAATGTCTCCAAGTAATATATCAACAGGAAAATGTCCACTGGGCTTTGACAACAAATGTTCTGGGAAAGAGAGGAGCTATTTGTTTAGAGAGAGCGAGAGAGCCAACAGAAAAAACAACAGCAAATTAACTGACAACACTGCCTATTTTGTAATAAACCTGTCTGGGCAGTGACCTATTCTACCCTGTTCCTGTAGTGAGGTCATTTCATTTCCGTAAACATTGACTGCAGCTCAGACAATGACAATAAAACGAATATTCTGAGCATGGCCCTTTGCATCACCATGGAAAAGGGCAGTGAGAACTCTCAAAGAGGGTCTACTTATTCATTTTCACAGAACAAATCTTCAAAATACTCATTCAATGGACATGCATTGGACTGGAACTGACTCTTTAACTTGTGTTAAGAAAATATCCTATAGAGTTCATGTCTTTCCATAATGTTCTACTTTCAGCACGGCTCTGGACCACAATAATAAGTAATGTTTATAACAGAAATTGAAATTAAATCATATTTTCTCTGTATAGCATTTTTTTCCAGACGCCATAAAAAGAGCTTATTGATTCATTTACGAATGTCATCACTTGTTGAAATTGTGAGTGACCTGACTTAGCAGTAGCAGTGCAGTACTGGTCAGAAAATGCAGAAAATGATTTCATATTTTTGTACAAGGTGGCAAAGGGGCTTAACGACTCTGCAAAGCTGAGAAACCTCTTGAATTATCACACGCTAACAGAGAGAAAGGTTTAACCCGAGTTTAGCATTTCGTCCGCAAATTTACATTTATTTATATAGGCCAGAATGTACCAAGAAAAATACGATAGGTCAAAGTAAGAGTAAACGAGAACTAGGTCTATGATGGCCCTCCCCAAAACGCATAATGTCTTAATCTATTGAAAAGTATTTAAGGAAACGGGGTTTTCCCTGGAGAGTTGAGACCCCTGGTGTAAATGGAGCATTCTGTGTTATTTATAACCCCAGCGTAGCCGCGCGCTACTTCATACGGACCCCAGCCTTCTTAGCTTCTCTTCTCGTTATCAAAATGTGACAGCATTTGACTTTTACATGTCCTGCCCCCGATGAATAACCTATAATAATAATAATAATAATAATAATAAATATGCTTTATTTATATAGCACATTCCATATCATGAAGTGCAGCTCAAAGGGCTTTACAAGAGAATCAGCAGAAATCAAAAACGGGTATTAAAAAAACAACACACGAGCAGCAAATTGTACAAAGGAAATAAAAACAATGAAACCATAAAATCCTAAAAGATTAAAAATAAGATGATAATAATAATAAAATAATAATGACAAAACAATCATAAGATATAAAAAGCATAAAACAAGTGTAAGAAATATAAGAGATATATGAAAAAAAAGGATAAAATAAAAAAAGGTGGAATTAATTGAAAGCAAGATTATAAAAATGGGCTTTTTCTTAAAACTATCGACAGAGGTTGCTTGTCTTATTTGTAATGGGAGTTTGTCCCTAACCTTTGGTGCATAAGAACAGAAAGCTGCTTCACCATACTTCCTCTAATTCAATTTCGGGACACTGAGCAAGCCAGTATTAGACGACCTGTTTGGAACATACTTCGATAAGCAATCACAGGGGAATGAAGGTGGTAACTGACCCCCTCACCACTACATCCGCGTTTAGCGATCCACTTAATGTATCCAGACAGGTAGATAAATGTTTGCAGTCCCTTCCGGCCCGTAGCTGTCTTTGCCTGCGCATCTGCACCAGTTTTCCTTCAGAAACACGATGGCCCAGATTCAGCGCATCCCGCAGTGATCTCATGTTTAAGCAGCTGGAATTTCGTTTTTGGATTTCTGTGGCCGTCAAACGAAATTTACTTTCATAACTATTGGTTTTGGGGTTTGCGGGATTTTGAACTTGGGTTCTGTCACATTTCTGTGTCCCCGCTGTAATAAAATGCTGCGGCCAGGTTTTAAGGACTCCAGTTATTGTTACTTTCACCTGACATCAGAATTGTTAAAATTGATAATTTCTTGATCTGCGCACAACGACCTCTCAATGTACAGTACACTTTTAATCCCATTCAGAATGCTAGTTTTAACTTTTATTTTAAACGGGCATAACAGTTTAACAGTAGTTTATTTCGGTTAAATCACTGCGGTTTCTCACTCGCACTGTCTTAAGGGAATTAATTCTTTACTCAGAAATCTAATGTCTTCCAGTAATTTGGTAAGTATGAATTTGTTTGCTATGTTTGCCTAAGGGAGCTCTTTGCCGGGCGCGCTGTTCTTTGCTGACATCCCTCTGATCGGGCTGCTACGCGATTCATGAGCCCAGAGCAAAGTGAAAAATTAGCTTCACATCAACAACTAACAATTTGCACCCGCAAGAGAGACGAGCTCGGAAAGTAATTCCTCGATCGACTGACGACGCTTTTCTAATGAAATGCAGAGCCTCGCGCATGAGGTTTGAAAGCAGCAGCGCGTTTCCCGGGCTGCACGCGAAGGTGCAGACCCTTCATTCGGCGTCACGCGATGACATAAGCCGCTTCCTCCTCGCAATTCTTCCTAAATTTAATTCGGTTATTGTAT
>JAFBMS010001411.1:0-41727 GCA_019788955.1 Albula glossodonta
ACAACACATCAGTTTGCCAGCTCGCCAGACTAAAGCGTTGCGTTTCCCCCTGAGATAAACCCCGACAGGTCTCAGCTCCCTCCCCGCCTCTGTTCAAAAGATAAGCCGTTCTGTACAAACAGCACTTTTGATATTAAAAATGAGTCTCCTCACCTTTCCGGGAGCTCATGTTGTTATCCTCCTTCCCCTCAGCTGCAGCGGCGGCTCGGCAGCAGCGGCCGTTTGCTCTCTCGCTCTCCTGCCCTCACTCTCTCAGGAGGATGCGCGCTCCCTCCGCCGCCAGGACGCGCGCTCATGCAACGAGATGTTTGCGTAGACTCGTGCGCGCGCGCAGCTTTCGGGAGGACAGCATGGCACTGGGCTTCTCAACATGTCCTCATGTTCACCTGGACGGGTGACCGAGCGGTCTTGGGTTAGCTGCCTTACAATTTTAGCATCACGAGTTGCATATTCCGTGGCAACAGGTGCCCCCCAAAGAATTATAAAAATTGCAGTATAAAAATATAATTAATTGTTTGGAGGGATTGACAATGCAGTTTTAGCATATTTTATGAAGACTTCAAAAAATATGTAGTCCATGAAATTGACTTTCAGGATGTCTGGACAGCAAAACTATATTGGCATTTATACATGACTGTTTCAGCCAGTTAAAGGCATGTATTATACAATAAGTTGTTTTTCTAAAAGTAGCATTTGCATTTCCAGGCGCAGTAATACTTAGGGCCCAATTATTTTAATTTAGCACGAAAAGTTTTATTCCCTCTGTGCGTATGACATGTTAAATCCAGTTTTACAGGTAGGACTGAGGTTCTCAGCTGCTCGGCTTCTCTCAGAATGCAGGAGATCCCACCCAGCACTGTCTGGCCCTTATCCTCCATTCAGGGAATTGTCTTTAGACCCAGAAACAATTTCTGTTTGTTCACTCAGGTTTTGGTTGAGCCCATAATGCTTTGCTGCAATAGAACACCAGGGTGACTCTCTTAATTTGAAGCACTAACAAAACAATAGACATTGTAGACTGAAGAGCCCAACCTACTCAACTGAAACTGTAGGTCAGGGACCAAATAACAGAGCACGCAGATGTCCTTCCATTTGTGCATAACCGTTGCACACAGCCATTCATTTAAAACAAACTGTGGCTGGATGTTTTACACATGTAAACAATATCTTTTCATTCAGTAGAAGCTCTGATCATTTAAAAAGACTGTACGTCAGCTCTGTTAAGCCGTTCAGTGCACATTAAATGTGATTATGCAGTTGTGTGGGAAAACTGAAGGTAGAAGACAGCACAGTCACCAAGACTTCTGTGAGTCTTGTGCTGATAAAGGCAGAAGAAATCAACCTCTGACCTCAAATGCATAAACAAGTAATCTGTTGTTTTACCTTCCTGGCTCATATTTCTACCCAAAGCAGCAAAATGAAAGTAAATCTTTCTTGTTTTGTTCCAGTCCCTTAAGGCTATTTCATTTATAGTACAGCATTCATGCAGATGTAATTTATTGTGGTACATGTATTATTTACTAACGCTATCCTTCAAGCCATTGCAAACATGACTGAACTGAGTTTTAGGCTACAGCATTTGTCACATTTTTCATGTATTTGGAAAGGTTGTATTGTAAAAATATGTTTTCAAAAGATCTGGTTGAATGAGTTTTTTACATTATGAGATATTTAGAATTCCATTGGTCTGAAACTTCACTGTCATATAGCTTTTCTTCATCTTGCATCCTAATGGACAACAGCAAGTTAATAACTCACAGGCCACCTGATAAATCAAAGGAAAATTAAATCAAACTAGGCATATTTCTTATTGCTTGGCTCTGTTTCTAAACCTTAGCCAAAATGAGAGGAGAGGATTATGCATATGCATCCTAAATAACAACAATGAACTATGACATCGCATATGATTGAGATGAAAATGAACCGTTTCGTTTTTAGTTTCTCCCCTTTTTAATCACCCAGAGGTATTCCTGAACTGCATTAGCATAAGAGCCGTGCCCAGGCTGCGCTCCCAGGGGCCACTCTCTGATGCCTCTGATGTTTCTGAGCTTTTGTTGGTCGCTAGAAAAAAAATGGCAAGCTAATACCCATAATGCTTTATTGCAGCAGAAAGCCAAGAATTCCTGAGTTTGTAACCGTTCCTGACAAAGACTATATACAGTACATTTGGAGAGGTGTGGCATAGATAAACCTGGCCATTTTCCATGATATGAACGTGCTCCAGGAACTGCTATCTACTTAAGTGCCGGTTCAATTTATAACTAAAATGCTGAATGGTAGTTCCTGGGCTTTCCTTCGCACTGTGAAAAAGCCACCCGCAACCTCCATTTTCTCACAACATGCAGCATGATATGAAATGAAGTCTGGTGATGTGGGACGTGTGTGTGTGTGTGTGTGTGTCTGGAAGAGATCTACTCACACTTGACCCAACGCCCACGAGTGCAGTGTAACAGAATTATGGATGGACAGTGGCACAGCTGTGGAGGACTGAGGGAGAATAGGACCTCCTGAATAGACAGCGTGTGTTGGACCAGAGACAGTATTTTCTGTCCCAGCACATCTGCTGCACAGAAGTTTCCGCACCGCTTCCAGTCAATCCCACAGTCCCCTGCATCACACCCAGGCATGGTGCGATCTGGCTCTTGTCTTTAACAGTCTGCTGCAAAACTCTTTTTTTTCCTTCTTCTTTTAAAGGAGAATGGAATCATGTTCTTTTTAAATTTTTTTTTTTTTGCATTTCACTGGGACAGTGGGAATTGGCAGAGGGAAGCAGTGTTACAGGGGCTAGAGAGTCAATATGGTAGGGGCAGGACTTGAACCTGAGATCACCAAGGGAAAGCATATATGCATTCTACCTCTGACAGGGAGTGCTACCTCTAAGCCACAGCTGTAGCCCTGTTAGAGTCAGATACTGCAGTCAGATATGCAGCAGGTGAGGACACCTCCTCCACCCCTACAGGGTAAGAGGAGGACTGCTGAGTGTTGCATCCTGCTAAAGCACTTTTTCACAACTGAAATTCCAACTGCCCCCCTCTCCCCACAGTGTGCCCAGAACTGCTGCAAACATGCCAGGAGAGAAGGTTTCATTCTGCAGGATTTTCTTCATCCCATTGCTCGATCAGTAACATCTGTAGCTAATTGAGCACCAGCAGGTTTATTGTGGCAGCAGTGCCAGAAGTCCCATATGCACCTCTTTCCCTTGCTGCCCCCTTGTGGTTGGATCAGATATCTGCAATCAGGCATGCAGAAATTCCCATGATCCTCGGCTACCAACTGAAAATACACCTATTTAGAGTGGAATATCTTTCACCACATCAGTTGTGATATTGCATTTAACTTCATCTGTGCGCTTCACTAATTGAAGCTTGCTTCTTTTGTGGTACTAAAGAATTTACCGGCATTCCCTGTTTATTATATATCTTCTGGGGACACGACTGAAAATCAGTCTAACCCTGACATCCACCAGGGGTCTGATGACCATGGGGAAAGCGTAGGCCATAAGATGAGGCAGAGGAGGAGGAGGAAGAGAGCACAATGGGTATTGCACTGGCTGACCTGCGATGATGACAATACACCACTTTTGGCACGTAACAATGGCACAACTGTGGCGGGATCGAAGGAGAGGGCTGACGCCAGCCTGGCATCGGCTAACGAAGACAGTGCTGGCAGAGATCTGGTGGGCTTTACTGAAGACAGAGCCATCATCATGGAGGTGGCAAAGAACATTCACAGCCGTAAGGACATCTTCACAATCATCATTTTCTTCTTTATCATCTCTGCCAGGGGCACTATGAAACTCTGATCTGACCTGGCTGTACAACTATCCAACCCAAAACATGGCACATGGATAAACAACGAAAAATATTAAGTTTAAAAATATGCTCAATATTTTAAACCTAGTCTTGACAGGATCAATTTCAGTTTGAGTAAACACAGGTACGTGTGTATTAGTCGATCCTATGGACAACTTGCATGAAAATATAAACCATGTAAATATTTAATGAATCAATTATGAGGTAAAGAGCAGTAGACACTAATATATTTAATGTATTTTAAAGATGAGATGGACACTGGTTAAAGCTCAGCGTGACACTTTATTCTTGACAGATGAGCCCGTTTAACCTTAGGTAAACAGATCTGCCCCAGATGTGCACTTTTATGGGCCTGTATTCATGAAACGTCTCAGAGCAGGAGAGCTGATCTGGGACTAGTTTGGTCTCTTAGCTCATTATGGATGTTGTTTGGATATGGGCCAAGGGAACCTGATCCAGGATCAGCTTTCAAACTCTAAGGTGTTTTATGAATGTAGGCCACTGATAGTAACATACCAACACAAGGATTTACCAATGTACCAACACCATGGAGTTCCACAAGTTTTAGTGAGTTAAGTTACAAATTGTACGCACTTCCAGGAGCATCATCATCTCAGCTGTTCATTCATAGGTTGTTGGGCATGATGGTTTCCATGTTGTACTGTATTCCTACACATACACGTTATTTTAGATGTGACAAATGCAAAACATTGAGTGAAATGTTTTGTGCAGTATAAAACTATTAAAAAAATCTAACCGGAAAGTTACCAGACCTAAAATTAATATTGTTCAGTTGTGTCACAGGAAGGAAGAAAGGAACAGTTTGGGAGCGAAAAATTAAGAAAAATTCACACACTGAAAGGCAGTCTATTGCACTGGTCTCAAACTCATTGACATGTAGGACATTGTAGGTGTTCAATCAATTAATGCTGAGTTAATAGCCATATGCACATAACTCTGTGCTACAGCATAGAATATAAGCAACTGGTCTTATTTACACTGCACAAATAAGCTTAATTCACCTCATATGAAAAAATGCATTATGTAGAAACCAAGAGCACAAATTTAGAAAATAATGGAACCAATATTCAGGGTCGTACAAACCAGTATGCACACAGTTCTCCATGCCACTGAGTTTGAGACGACTGCTCTACTGTGTCTGTCTACGTAACATGGCTTATGAACCTTTTTACAAACAAACAATTTAAAACCATGTGAAAGAGGTAAAGACGGAAAGCTGGTGCCCACTTTAGCATGTTAATGCACAGTGTACGGTCACACACTCCAGATGTATTAGCATGCTAATGCACTGTGTACAACAGTATGCGCCAAATGCTTTAGCATGCTAATGCACAGCGTACAGTAGCATGCTCCAGATGTATTAGCATGCGAATGCACTGTGAACAACAGTATGCTCCAAATGCTTTCACATGCTAATTCACAGCATACAGTAGCATGCTCCAGATTCATTAACATGCTAATGCACTGTGAACAATGGTACGTGCTACATCCTTTAGCATGCTAATTCACAGCATACAGTAGCATGCTCCAGATCTCTTGCACTGCTGGAAATGCTCTTCATTTGTTCTTCTTGGCCTTTGTGGCCTTGCTTACTGCTCGGGTGCCTGAATCATGGCATCGAAACCCTTTAACAATGGCCTCGAAGGCTTTCATCAGTGCGGTGCAGTGCCTGGAGTCGTCTTGCAGACGCTGTGGGGGGGATGTGGGGGGAGGTTGGGCAGAGAAAAACAGCTGCAGGCACGATTTTTGCAAAACAGCATACCTAACAGGTTTCATAATGATACACAGTCAGGCAGGAGTACTTTACACATAACGAAACAAAGTAACAGGAAAACGTGTGCCTTACATTGCCCCACCAACACTTGGACTTTGTGTGGTAAAACTACAATAAACTTTGAAGGCATGTTTACCTGAATTGGCTCTCCTTATAACTGCATAGTCAGAATAAAGTCTTAACTTGTTCTGGCAGCACAATTCACAGGTAAATATGAGGGGGTTTTAATGTGTCCTCAGACTCACTCATTTGTGTTATAATGGATTTCAGAGGACCTAAAAGTCAGGGCCAGGCAATGAATATTGATGAATGAGATCTCCACATCCTGCTATCCCAGCATTCTGCACAAAGGATTATAAACACCACTGATAAAACCTGTCATCATTCAGGCGGGATGCTCGAATGGCTGGGCTTGGAGATTGCATAATCACATAATCAATATTCATTGCCTGGTCTCGACTGACGGGCGTTGGAGAAGCCATTTTAACCTTTCAGGACCTTTCAGGACATGGCTGAAGCATGCAGCCTGTGTGCTGTGAGGGAATCTGGGTTTGAGCTCTCACCCTGGTCAGCGCTTGGACAGCCCGGCACACCACGGCCTCCTCCAGCTGTGGACAGAGGCTGGTCACCTGACCCACGCAACGCAGGACACACGAGACCGTCTGCTCCTGAGCCTGGCCACAGAAAACAGCGGAAAAGACTCAGGGCACTCCACAGCAGTAAGGATGCTTATTGAAAACTACAGTTTATGAGCCGTACCCTGATTTCATCACCTTCAATTATCCCTAAAGTTCCTTTGGTCAACTCTTTTATCCGAACTGAAAATTTCAAAACTTATATGTAGAAATACACAAATATAGCTGAGCTCTGTTTTAAATCTTTGACAAAGGCATTCAGTTTACGTTGACTACTGCCTCTAAAATCCAATAGTAGGTTAAGGCGGGCAAATTTTGTGAATTTACAATCTTATATGTGTTTAGTGCATTAGTAACTAGAAGTAAAGTTTGAGAAACACTGTCTCACCTTCTGCAGATTCCCCAGACCGTTGATGCCCTGTGAAGCTGAGATTAGCCTCCCTATGTCCTCTGCTTTCAGGACCGGCTCCTTCAGAGACAAAGGGAAGCAATCGTTAAAAACTTAGGGACACTATGTCTGCAATAGATGGACAGAAAAGACAGTGGGCTAGATTCAATCAAATGAACTTGTGACCTTAAAGGACATACACAATTCAATCAACATGCTTCCTTAAGGACATATGCTATTTAATATTAGAAAGAAAATGACATTTTTCTTCTGTGTTTGTCTCCAGCACAATGTAGAATGTTCAAAGGAAATTATACTGTAACATTAGGTCAATTTTGTTTGAATTGCATTTGAGCTTAACTTAAATGCATTTGATTGAATCTAGCCCTAAATCCACACTTATAGACTGACCTTAAGTTTCTCCAGCCAGGTCCACAGCAGGGTGGCGATGACGGCTGGGTCAGACTCGGTGGCCAGAATGGCCCAAGCGTATTCATTCTCATTCAGCTCATCCTAAACGAGAGGCACCATGAGGAGCAAGGAGGTCAGATCACTGGAGATTAAGGGGTCAGTTTACTGAAGCATTCAGAACATGCAAAACTGTTGTTTGCTGGTGCAAAAAAAGAGCATGTGATTGGTTGGGGTGGTTAATTTGCTCCAATCACAATTCATGTCACTGCATTTGTATAGGCAAACATTACTATATGAGCTTAGTGCTTGGATAGATCTTGCCCTATGAGTAAAATACACACCTATGCTAAGACCAGAGCGATCACCTATACCTGGAGAAGAGCAGCTCTGTGTAAAACATCCTTCCCCGTGGGTTCCTGCTGTGCCATTGCCTTGGCAACAGCCTGAGATGCTAGGACAGGTCGGGTCGAGCGCAGGCTTCTCCGAAACTACCAATAGGAGGACAAAACAAGATTCCTGTCATGGTCACGTTCCCCAAAAAAATAATTAAAAAAAAGACTGCAGTCTTACCTCTGCATCAGAGCGGAATTTAGGAAACGCAGTGGTCTTCTTGGCTGTGCATTTGGTCTTCTTTCCGAAGTTTCTGGTGTTGATTCCCCGGAGCGCTGGACCGGGACCCCCCCGGGTCCTGGAGCTCCCGTTACACTGCTCCATCTTCAGGGCTGCCTGGGCGGGGTCTGTAGGCTTCTGCTCATTTCCAGGGACATCAGGCCCCATGTCTTTGGAAAACTCCTCCGCTGGGATGGGGTACGGCACGTCCAGATCCTAGAGCAGACAAGGAAATAATATTCATGCCTGGTCCCTTCTAACCAATTTCCCAAAAAACAGCTCACAGTAAGTGGTCATGATTGCTATTAAATTATGTTTGTGCATGAAGTACACTCATAATTGAGAATATAAGTGTGGAAATGGATTTAATATGTAGGACCACTCAATGTATCACTTGAAAGCCCCCTTCAGTCGAAATAATCATTTTCAGAGGCTAAATCATCCAATTTTTTGTTATAATCCATTTCTGTTATAATATATAAATGTTATTCCCAAATAAGCTCTTACCTGGAAAAGTGTGATCTTGCTCAGGTCAGAGTCACTATAGCTTCTCTTGTTCAGGAGGACTTCTCTCTTCCGCACCAGGAAGCCCTCAGGGTCGTCCCAGGAAGAGGAGGAGTCGAGAGAAGCTTTCCGGTTGTTCATCTGGTCGTTCAGGACACGGAGGAACACCTTCTTCGCTACCAGAGTCTCCCTCACCTCGGCGGTCAGGTCCAGGATGGCGGCCCTGCGCTCCAGCTCAGCCTGAGCCCCCGGGCACAGGGTCCGGCCCAAGGCCAGTGCCGTCAGCCGGCCGCACAGGAAGTGCACGACTTTGGGCAGGTCCCGGAGGGCACGGGCCTCCGCACCGTGCAGCAGGAGGTTCTGGCGCTGGAGGTACTGCTGCAGGCTGAAGGGGAAGCCGTGCCTGCGGCTGACGGTCGGGTACTGGATGAGCTGTGGGGCCAGCAGGCGGGCGAAGTCGAACACCAGGTCGATCTGGGCCCGGGTCTGAATGGAGCGCGGACGCTTGATGCGCACGTAATGGATGGCTTCACTAGGGCTCACCCTCAGGGTGTAGATCAGATAGCAAGCGATAAGAACGCCTGCTCTCAACAAACAACAACACACAACAACAGAGGGCATTTTCACTCTGTTATTTTACTGTCATTTATAGTGTTAGGGTATTTAGCCGACACTTATCAAGACTGATTTACTCAGTTTTTGTTCTTGCCTTAATATACCATTTACACAGCTGCTTAACTGGAGCAGTTAAATGACGCACACCATGGTGGTCACGCATAGTCCTGAATAGCTACAGGATGTGGTAGGTTTTGTTTTAAGCTCAAACACCAGCAGGCAATTAGGTCCCGAGAAATCAGAGTAGGTCAGTTAATTGTGGCAGTTGATCAATGAAGTGCTGAGCAACAACATGCCAATACACTGTGGAATTCTCCAGCACTACAGCCAGCCACTCTGCTGAATTACAGCAGTGCTCCAATTGGGAATCGAACTTGCAACCCCACATCAACAAGTTCAGTTAACTAACTACAACAGCACACGGTTCACAAACCAACAAATCATTTTTTTAAATTAGCATAATGCTGTATAACCATTTCCATGCCTGAGAACAGTATTGTGGTGCACTATTTTCACCCACTTCCTGCAGTGGGACACACAGTGAGACTTGCCTGTCCTCCCCAGCCCAGCGTGGCAGTGCACTGCTACTTTCCCCTCCTTCACAGCAAACGCCAGCACCTTCACCCCATCCAGTATCCCCATCTGGGACGACACTCCAAAATCCGGCATGCCAAAGTTATAGAAAAAAACTGACGGGACACAGACAACATAGCAAAATTATAGATGACCGGTCGGACACAAACAACAAGCCAACGTTATACAAGGAAACTGATAGGACACACCAACGACAAACAACATTACAAAGTTGTTCATGAACACCTACAAAAAATACTCATACAAAACCTCGCACATCTGGTTGTACTGCATTATCCTGACCCAGTGAAACCCATGGTGGTCCTCTTTCAGACAAGATCTCAGTGAAGCATATTGGATCAGATGGATATTGAATGGAACTGGCCATAAATTTACTTTAATATTTGGTTACAGAAAGCGAAGAGAGGACAGTAATGAGTAATATTTATTGCTGTCAATAAGACAGTGAATCAGATGGTCGAGCAGTTGGCTAAACCAGCTATATAGACACATTGTTCAACAGCCAGTTCCTCACCACATGCTTAAAGCAGTTGGATTGGCAAGGGGTTTAATTTGTCAAAGTGGTGTATTTTTCAGCAGGGCTCCTGAGAATAAAACACTATGCTTCCCTATTATATTCTGGTATCCTGGCATCCCAGCACAGGAAATACTCCCTCAAGTGTTGTGGTTGTCGACATCTCAAACAAAAGGAAAGTCATTCTTCCAGCAGCTTAGGGGGAGCATTAGGTTTGGTTTTACAGAGGCCTCCAGAAGGATAACATTGTATATGGTCCTGGTACAGGTGCAAGTCCTCTGACTGGGTGTTTGAGGCCAAGCAACAATATGGCTGGAGGGTGCGTTGTCAAGGCAACAACTGGCTCAGCCTCACCAGGGAAAGATGGAGTAGAGCTGGTTAAATTAATCATTCTCATTTCTCTCTAGTGGCAACTTCTGGCCAGCTGGGTGCCCTGCAAATGTGAGAGCCAAGTATATGTGGACTTCATGCTCCACTGACAGCATGGGCGTGTGTAATTGGTGATGTATCTGCAGTGTGGAAAGATGCAAAGGGAAGTCACCATGTGAATCAGAGCAGGCATGTGTGAACAGCTTCCTCCTTAGTAGTCGGTGTGGGACAGGGGCTCTGCATTGGTTTAACAACTTTGGTTCAGGGAAAAGGGAAGCATGGCTGTATGGGCGGTCCTGGCTGACTCACTGTCATTCTCCATGAAGACCTGAGGGGAGTATGTGAAGCCGCTGTCGGGCTCCAGAGGAGGTCCGCAGTGAGCATGCTCACCAGGCAGCTGCATGTTGATAATGGACTTGATGTTCAGCCTGGAGAGAAGAGCAAGCACCATCACAACAATGAGGAACACACGCTGCAGGGGAAAACCCTGGCTTCAGAAACCATCTACCATCCATCAGTCCCTCCCATGCACTAAACCAGCTGATTCGAATTAGCACAACTCTAGCCAGCTAGAGACGCTGATTAGGGAAATGAACTGCTTTAGTGAATGGGTGAAACACATCTGTGATAGTACTGTTACTCTCTCAAGCCAGGGTTGAATTTCATGACTAACCATCAACAAAGACATTCTGGTCACCGAGCCATGCTTTTCTGTTGGCAAGGTTTTGTGTGATCTTAATAAAAAACAATAACACTAAAAAATAACACTGAATCATTAACACTCACCGCTGGAATTGCTCTATGATGCTGTACCTCTTGATCAGGTGAGTTGAAGGCCTGGCCATGGCAATGATATCATCAGTCACCCTGCCGACAGAGGAAAACAGACAATTATACTACATTATTCTAATCTTACGACATCCAAGCCCAGCTCCCTAACCATTATACTACACTGTAACCTCTGAGCTACAAGCCCAGCTCCCTAACCATTACACTACACTGTAACCTCTGAGCTACAAGCCCAGCTCCCTAACCATTATACTACACTGTAACCTCTGAGCTACAAGCCCAGCTCCCCAACCATTACACTACACTGTAACCTCTGAGCTACAAGCCCAGCTCCCCAACCATTACACTACACTGTAACCTCTGAGCTACAAGCCCAGCTCCCCAACCATTACACTACACTGTAACCTCTGAGCTACAAGCCCAGCTCCCTAACCATTACACTACACTGTAACCTCTGAGCTACAAGCCCAGCTCCCTAACCATTACACTACACTGTAACCTCTGAGCTACACGCCCAGCTCCCTAACCATCACACTACACTGTAACCTCTGAGCTACAAGCCCAGCTCCCCAACCATCACACTACACTGTAACCTCTGAGCTACAAGCCCAGCTCCCTAACCATTACACTACACTGTAACCTCTGAGCTACAAGCCCAGCTCCCTAACCATTACACTACACTGTAACCTCTGAGCTACAAGCCCAGCTCCCTAACCATTACACTACACTGTAACCTCTGAGCTACAAGCCCAGCTCCCTAACCATTACACTACACTGTAACCTCTGAGCTACAAGCCCAGCTCCCTAACCATACACTACACTGTAACCTCTGAGCTACAAGCCCAGCTCCCTAACCATTACACTACACTGTAACCTCTGAGCTACAAGCCCAGCTCCCTAACCATTACACTACACTGTAACCTCTGAGCTACAAGCCCAGCTCCCTAACCATTACACTACACTGTAACCTCTGAGCTACAAGCCCAGCTCTCTAACCATTATACTACACTGTAACCTCTGAGCTACAAGCCCAGCTCCCTAACCATTATACTACACTGTAACCTCTGAGCTACAAGCCCAGCTCCCTAACCATTATACTACACTGTAACCTCTGAGCTACAAGCCCAGCTCCCTAACCATTACACTACACTGTAACCTCTGAGCTACAAGCCCAGCTCCCTAACCATTATACTACACTGTAACCTCTGAGCTACAAGCCCAGCTCCCTAACCATTACACTACACTGTAACCTCTGAGCTACAAGCCCAGCTCCCTAACCATTACACTACACTGTAACCTCTGAGCTACAAGCCCAGCTCCCTAACCATTATACTACACTGTAACCTCTGAGCTACAAGCCCAGCTCCCTAACCATTACACTACACTGTAACCTCTGAGCTACAAGCCCAGCTCCCCAACCATTACACTACACTGTAACCTCTGAGCTACAAGCCCAGCTCCCTAACCATTACACTACACTGTAACCTCTGAGCTACAAGCCCAGCTCCCTAACCATTACACTACACTGTAACCTCTGAGCTACAAGCCCAGCTCCCTAACCATTATACTACACTGTAACCTCTGAGCTACAAGCCCAGCTCCCTAACCATTATACTACACTGTAACCTCTGAGCTACAAGCCCAGCTCCCTAACCATTATACTACACTGTAACCTCTGAGCTACAAGCCCAGCTCCCTAACCATTATACTACACTGTAACCTCTGAGCTACAAGCCCAGCTCCCCAACCATTACACTACACCTTATACTACCTTTTCACACATTCACACTCAGTGGGGCCGCACAGATGATGATGTCCTTACCACGTGGAGAAGATCCCTCGTACGGCCTGCTGGCTGGGCCTCCAGCAGGCAGGACCCTCGTAGCGGCAGTCCCGCCCCCCACAGGCCAGCAGGCAGATGATCTTTGGGGGTATGGCCTTCACCAGGTTCTCCCTGGCCTGGGAGTAGGAGGGCCGGGGCATCGGCACGGGGAGGGTCATAGTGGGGCGGGGGGGGGGGGGGGGGGGGAGTGGGTGGGGGGGCAGCTAGCGGGGTAGGATAGGCTACAAAGGTCTAAAATTATATTAAAGGAAATATGAATGCAGCTTAGCTCAGATTCAAAGCCCGGACACTGCCATTCTGTTTATGTTCACTGCTACTTCTAAATTTTCAGTTCTAGGATTAGGCAAGAAAAATTTCTGTGCTGAAAATAATGTAGGATTTGTTTGCATTTCATGCCACAAGAACTATAAGTGAAGCATCTTATATGATGATGTAATTATTCACATTTGATACAATGACATAATTTGCCCTCACTAGAGCACCGGGATTGGGACAGTGTGAGAGATGTGGGTGCTTTGGCAGCAGGGCGGCCTGTTGTAACTATGGTACTCTGTCAGTGACAACTAGGAAAGCGAATGCGTTATAGCTATCAATCTTGTAAAACTAGTTCAAATGTCTCTGCACAGCAACACAAAATGCAGCTGAAGCAGCTGGAGAAGCAGGCGAGAGAGAAGCACATGGTGTAAGTACAGGAACTCTCCTCTAGAGGCATTTAACATCATAATAAGATTATGATCAAACTGCTGTCACGAAACCCTCAATAATGAAAGCACAGAGTATTTAAACCTTATTACTGTGCGTTTAACATCAAAACAGTCAATCTAAAAACAACAACATTCATACTTATTAATATATTTTTCTTCTGAAATCATAAGATCAGGGGCAAATGTCCTTGATGGTCATTTGGAACACGTCCTTTAGTTTAGTAAGAGTTTTATAAAACAATAATTTTACAGACACTTACCCATGTTGCTGTATCTCTGATCACCAGACATCGTTCAGGGCAGTAGGAGACTCACATGCATGAAACTCATAAAATAAAGCACTAAAGAAACCCACGTTGTTACTTGCTGTGCATGTAGTCCTCCATATTGGCCTACATTTGCTAATCCTTCCAATCCCCCTCATAAATACATGACAGCATATGCATCCCAAGATCATAATAAGCTTAAGCTGTACAGTGTCTTCAAGTGGTTCACACCTCTGTATTTATCCTCCACTGTGCTGATATGTTTAAAAGGGTGAATAAACAGACAGCCCAATAACATGAAGTTATTAAACCTGAATATATTTTATTACAGTTCTGAAATGTTTCTGGAGGATTGTACTCAAGGATGAAACGAGGTAATATAGCAAAATAATGCACTTCTGAAACATGTTGCTGCAGTGACACAGCGTGACCACCAGGTGTCAGTACAGATTATATTACAGAGAAGATGACGGTTAAATACCTCTTGATTCTGGGTACAGTATTATTTTACGGACCTGAAAGGTTGCTAGCCTTGATGAAGCATTGTCAAATTTTTTTTATCCGTGTTATATTTAACACACCTGGTCGACTTTAACAGAATAAATGTATCTGTTATAAAATCAATATTTATTTTACAATTCTGGAAAAGACCTCTCTTGAAATATGCTCATGCATTTTTGTTCTTGTATCTCCTGTAAACATTTTCTCATAAACTGTACTGTAAGTACAATATCCGCTCTGACGAAAAAATACCAAAAACTGATTTCCTGTCTGACAATTGATTGACAACGCAGTTGTCCAATGATTGTGCGCATCCTCTGGGTTCTCGTCAGGTCATATGATTTCCAGTCACGTGACAGCTAGGTTGGTGGAGTGCCTCCGTTTCTAAACAAAACTGAATATGGTGAGTTTTTCCTACATGTTCTTTGCCTTAGGCTATTCAACTTACAGTATTAACAATACATGCTGAATTCGTAAATTAGTTCACGTAAATAGCATACGGTGGTCTATTAAGTTATTAAGCTATTTTACTAGCTACCTAACTTTGTGGCTACTAAGGTGTTCATGAACATGTCCTCAAAAATACTCTTGCAAGCTAGCTGCAATAAGTTCGTTTAAGACCGAGTGAGCGATCTACATATTTTGATAGTACCTGAAACCGAATATCCCGCTTAGTTTAAACATACACACTACACTATTGTGCTGATAGTACCGCTGTCCGGTTAGCTTGGGATGTGTAAGTTTTCTCACTGTCATTAGTTCCGTGTAGGGCACAGCAGCATACCTTTGCCTTCTTTTGGACAGCGTCGTTGTTCTTATGTGGAAATCATTATTTTTGACACCTAGCCTTGCGTCTGGTTAACTAATATGCCCCCGACAATCCTTTTCTGTTTCAGACTACGGCTCTGACACAAGGCCTTGAGAGAATCCCGGACCAGGTTGGGTATCTGGTGATCAGCGAGGACGGGGTTCTGGCTGTGAGTGACATGTGACCTTGCGCTGAAATGGGAGTAGCAACAGAAATCCCGCATAGCTATGTACAAATCTGTATTTCTGCCCAGAACCTCAGCATGACGTCTTAAAATGTGGATCCATTGTTTTGTGTAGCGTTTGTATTTGGGTCAACGCTTTACATACGCAGATTCGTTCAGACCTGTAGAATGTCTGTTAAACAAATTAAATCGCGCAGGTTGTGGGACCAGATACTCAGATCACAGCAAAAATATCGTGTCAGTGCTACATATAGACAGCGTTCTCACGAACTTGTGATAAAACTTTGAGGTGTAACTCTGCTCAACTTATTGGAATGTGCAAACGAACCAATCGCCTGTGTGACATCACTTGTGCTAAATTCTACAAGAACGTCGGTGCATTAACTGACAAACTGCAAGAGCCAACGACATCTTAAGATGTCAGTCAGATCTCAGGAGGTCAATGCCGGAATTGTTAGTGAAGTCATCTATACATACTTATCCATACATTTAGGGCTTAGATTCAAGAGTAATATTGTGTTGTCATCGTTTGCATTGAGGCAAGATCATAGAACTGAACTGTGAAAAACCGATCAGCGTCCTGACCCAGAACAGTTTTGCTGTAGAATATGCATGTGTTTTGTGCGTATCTGTGTACTGAGGGCAGACGCTGTGTGTGTTTGGAGCATACCTGTAAAGCAGCGCTCTTTCTTGCAGTCCGCAGGTGAGCTGGAGAACGACGAGCGCACAGCGGGGATCATTATGCAGATGGTGCAGACGGCCTGCAAGTTCCGCCTCCAAGGTGCCGCAGAGCCCCCCTTCAAACGCCTCTCAGGTCAGAAGGCTGGAAGCCATCTTGTGTTCATGGAGACGAACATGCAGCATGTTCTTTCCTACACACAGCTAGGATATGGCTTGAGTAACAGTAGCACTGACTGTAGTGTGTGTGTTTTCTGTTGTGTGACCAGTGATGTTTGAGGACCACGCGTACTTGGTGACGGTGTCCGGACAGAAGGTCTTCGTGGTCAAACGGCAGAACAACCAGCGAGAACCAATCAATGTGTAGCTTGAAACCAGGAAGAGCCAATCAGCATGAATGACACTGCAAGCTCCATGCTGTCACTCGTTCAGAAGTCATCATCGAAAGAAAGAAAGAACTTTTTCCTGTGTTTTTGAGAAGGACCCTGGGGCTCCCCCTCCTGTGTCCTGCAGGCCGCAGCACAAATTTAAACATCTCACCTAAAATTTTTGTTATTAAGTTATTATTGTACGTGTACTCAACTCTTTCAGTTTTCTTGGCAGTGAAGCTGCAAGCAACAAGAAAGCCCCTTTAAGGAATTGTATAATAATAGGATGTGTAAAACAAGCATGACGTTTCCCTGAACACATTTTTACCCCAGTTTTTTTTTGTATCTCCCCTGTGTTGAGTGCCCTGTGCTGCAGCCAGCCCTGTGGATTCAGGCTAGCACAGACAAGCACAGGCGCTGCTGCTGTGTTTCACTCTGCAGTGCACAGGCCTGGGGCCCTTGGTTATTGTGTTGGAGGACTACCCTTCCCACACTGCCTGTGTTGCCAGCTCACGGGGGCACTGACTTCCGCCCCTCCCCTCCCAGTTGAGCATGGCCAATCATGTCCCGTTTGGTTTGGTCTGCCTCATTGGATTCCCAGCAGTTGACATGAAAAACAACATTCTCTAATTGTGTTTATATAAAAATGTACAAATAATTAAAACATTCTGAGTGTCACTGATCTGTACAGTTCTGATTTTTTTAAAGAGAATGCAATCAGACAAAATAACCAGGATTGTGGGAAATTATTTGAACTCATTAAAATTTTTATCTTAAAATAATCTTTTCAAAATGTTGTCTAACAATACGCACTGTTTTACAAAATGGTAAACATTCAGTAAAGTTTTCGGGTTTGAGTGGGTCGAGCGTCGGTACCCTGAATTCTCCAACGGTCTGATACTATGCTTATGCTAGCTGTCACTTGTCTCGGACCGCAGACGCTCAGACTGTGACAGGCCTTAAAAAGCTCCCACCCCTCAGTCTGAGAGCAGCGGTCCCCACACAGGAGACCAGGGGGCTGGGGGAGAGGTCAGGCTCTCGGGCCCGCCTGTGGAAGTGCACTGCTTTCACCAGGCTTACAGCAGAGAGGTATAAACCTGGCATTATCACTCTGAACTGCACTGCTTTCACCAGGCATACAGCAGAGAGGTATAAACCTGGCATTATCACTCTGAACTGCACTGCTTTCACCAGGCTTACAGCAGAGAGGTATAAACCTGGCACTATCACTCTGAACTGCACTGCTTTCACCAGGCTTATAGCAGAGAGGTATAAACCTGGCACTATCGCTCTGAACTGCACTGCTTTCACCAGGCTTACAGCAGAGAGGTATAAACCTGGCCCTATCACTCTGAACTGCACTGCTTTCACCAGGCTAATAGCAGAGAGGTATAAACCTGGCACTATCACTCTGAACTGCACTGCTTTCACCAGGCTAATAGCAGAGAGGTATAAACCTGGCACTATCACTCTGAACTGCACTGCTTTCACCAGGCTTACAGCAGAGAGGTATAAACCTGGCATTATCACTCTGAACTGCACTGCTTTCACCAGACTTATAGCAGAGAGGTATAAACCTGGCACTATCACTCTGAACTGCACTGCTTTCACCAGGCTTATAGCAGAGAGGTATAAACCTGGTACCATCATTCTGAAAACCCAAAACATCCATACATGAACACACACACAAGTGATTACACATAAACATGATGGATTACTTCCAATGTGTTTTATTACATTTGTGAATTTGTTGCTAGTTTAACAATGGCCAATTATTTGTGGTGTGACGTCACAGCACAACACACCACATTTTACAATTCTACAGTTCTGCAGGGCAGAACTGTTCTGAGGGAAGTTTAACAGGGTGCATCCCTCATCGCACCCCAACCAAGCCACGCAGACTGGTTAGTAGTTAGTTGGCCACCATGGCCGTTTCATTTTTCAGTCAAAAGTAATTTTCTTTTAAAAGTAAGGGTTGCTTTGTCTGTCGTGAGCTGAGCTCTTGCTTCAAGGTCAGTGTATCCACGCGAAAGATATTATTCGCTGTAACACTCTGCATGCTGGCGTCCCTCAGTCTTCCTGGAGGGGGCGCTGCTGCCTCCCATCTGTGTTTCATGAGTGAGAGCAGTGACATCACCATCCCGCTTCCGAACAGTGACGGTGACATCACTGGTCTCCCTCTATGAGAAAGGACAATGACATAATTGCCCTACACTCCTCGAGTGCGGACTCAGATGTCATTGACCTATCCCTCGAGTGGGACTGTTGGATGTTACCGTCACCGCCCTAAAAGTAGGATCATTCATGTCATTGTTTTCACTCTTGAGACGGGGAGAGAGTCATCAATGTCCCCTTCTGCAGTCTGACTCGGAGAAACCAGTCGATACCCTTGGGAGCATCACAGTATTCCACCTGAAAATTATACAAATGTCCGTCTTTTTCAGGGTATATATGAATACATTTTTATTTCATTTCTTGTTTTAAAAGTCCCACTGAGATGAATAACGCTTTTGAAAGAGTTGCACACGGCTTGCATAGCTTTGCATTAATCTTGCATATGATTTGCATAATGGAATTGTATATCCTTGTATATTTGAATACTTGCAAATGGATTGAAGTACAGGCTTGAAACGGCTAACATTCAGAGCAGTATTTAAGTAGAGTTTTGATCATCATTTCCTTACGAAAAAATGTGAATTTCTCACATCCAAAAATACACAACAATGTTGTAGTATGCACTACAACAAAGCAACAATTAGTTTCTCACAAGCACGCACGTGCATCAAGAAAGACGCCCGTGTTTCTCTATTGCTAACTTACACGTGTTGGAATACATCTGGTGAGATGTTGTAACCAGAGTTCTGCTTCAAGGTTGGGGTGTGAGGATGTGAAACCACCCTCTCCCCAACCTCTCAGACTGGGGTAGCAGATTCCCTGCAAAATTAGAAGATTCAGGTTAGTTTTTTTCCCCAAAACAATGAAGATGTGTTAAAATGTATTAATATTTGTTATTACGATTTATTAAGAAAGAGCCTGTCTGTCGTAAACAAGAGAACCCTCTCATCAAAAACCATGCATGTTATTTCGTTTTATGTTCGATCAAGAGAAAACGGCATTCCTCCTACCGAGTTGGAACAGAATGCTATGGGTACAGATGACACACAATGGGAAGTAATAGGTTTTCGAAAATGTCTATGGTTTAGCACTTCGCAGTGTTCTGCTTCAAGAATCACTCTCAGTGCATACAGACTATCTTCTGTAGGTATAATACGGGATCAATACACTACTTTATGTTGCTACGCAGTAAAGAACATAAATATGTTAGATTATAATTTTGCACGTATCTTACACTCTTATTTTGCCTAATTTTCCTATCGAACAAATGAAACATGAGTTGTTTTAGTTGAAACGGACATAATTTTGAAATCAATAATTTAGGAAGCATACAGATTGTTCGATATGCTACAGATACCATAAAAGTGAAACTACGGAAATATTTATATCCAATCACATGATTTACTTCGTCAACGCTTTTCTGTTGAAAAGGGGAATAGAAAAGCTGTGACGAAGTAAATCGTTTAGTTTCTTGATATCTTTTAACAAGCGTTAACTCCGCTGAGAGCTCTTTAACACATGCGCAACACTTTTGCCTTTAACATTTAACAGTAATAAAAAGGTTGATTTTGACAGTCTCCCTTACCCCAGCCGGTTCCTGCCTCTGGTGGTTCTGCAGGACAGGGAGGACTCGACGCACACTCGTATTTATACGCTCAAATGCGCGTGTCAGCAGGATCTTCGTGCGTCATACAAAGGAAATGGAAACCGAAAAACAAAGGTTTACCTTCACTGGCCCATGCCCATCAATGACCGCATTCCATACCCTAAAAGTTCCTATATTTTTAAGGAGCTCCCACTTCATAGTGCTTATGCATATATTTGATTAACAATGTGATTGGTGATGTTTTCCTAACTGGATTTCATATCGACAGCTTTATTCCCAACATGTTTCGGTCGTCATGGCTAAATCTGTGTTAAAACCCACACCTAAAGGCCCTTAAAGTATCCGTTCATTCGTTTTTTTGGGAATCATATGAACTGTGACTATTGCATACAGAAACTGTTGCATTAGTTGTGTGTGATGTTTTGGACCGAAGCTAATATCAGTTTGCTGTCAAGACATCCTGTTTTTACCTAAATAAGTAATGCAATGAGCACCACACACTAAATGAAAAAGCTCTGGCTTGCGTGTGGCTGTTTACGTGGCACTGAACTTTGTACTTCCTTGTGAAGCTGTAGAGCCCATAAACAAACAATAATAAAGTTAAGTGATGCAGAGGTATGGGGAGGGTAGGGGAATTACCGCACAGTTCATATTGGGTCCATACTGCTGAAGATCCTCATTAACGCTGTCTACATGCATGCCACTGTGCGTCCAGTTCACAAACCTCACATGCATTTCCTGATCAAACTAACAGCTAAAGGGATTTCCCTAACCAGCTTTGTCTTTAATCATAGACCAAACTTTAAGGAACAGCCTGATCAAATGGGTATTGAGTCACTGTGGAACGGGGGTACCCTATAGGAGTAGGGCATGAGGGTATACAATCATTGCCTAGCAACCCTCACAAATTCATGTGTACGTGCAAAGCAGAGCTTTTGCATTACATGATTAACAGTGGTCCGAAAGGCTTTGTATTTTAAAACTGATTTACTGATTGTAGATGTATGGAAAAGTAGACAGACAAGCATACTGGCTCATATATGTGAATTTATGGAACAACAGATTCTAAAAACTGTCGCTCAAAACTTGAGGTGTGTCAGTCACAGAAACTGGATGAAACTGTGTGAAAATCAGGGCAGCATACATCTATCTGTACCAGGAAAGAGGGGCAGCAAGCAGGAGCTCACTGACAGAGATAGAAGAAAGCTCATCAGGATAGCTTCTGAAAAAACCACAGAACTTCTGCCTGTAACAGCACCACGGAACTGTGCCTGCACCTCTGGGATCCCACCTTAACGAAAACTACATTCCCAAGGCTGGTTTGTGTAGCAGGACTGCCGTTTAGATAATTATTGTAACCATGGCCAATTCACAGCAACAAAATGGAGAAGTGGAGGACAGAAGTACAGTCGGATGAGTCATCTTTTATTCTTTTATACCCTCATAACAAAGGTAAAAAATGGGTGGGCCATATCATTATTCCAAAGGTAGGTCTTGGCTAGAGTCACATGTGAAAGGGCAAAGGAAGCCCTGTTGTTTAATTGAAAGCTTTTCATACATATAGGTCCCTCTGCCAATATGGACCCCCAGCACAACTGAAAATACCATTTTTCCTCATTTCATGTACAAATTATCCGATAGAAACATGCACAAGACTGTACATATTGTGTATGTACTTTAGTTTTAGGTGCCTAAAAAGGTTAAAAATGATGGCACCTCGGCGTTATTCATAGATTGAAGTGTAAAATATGTAGGAATAATACACTACATAAAGCAACAACATAATAAATGTCTGTATTGCTGTGTATTATCACATCAATGGTACATGATAAAAAGTAAGCAGCTTCACAGACAGATTCTGTTTCAAGTTTTTCATGTTTTTATTTTGTTTAAACAAAACTGTTTTTACAGCCTGAATGGCTGTAATCCAAGACATGCAGAATAACATACAATAACACTTTAAAGCACCATGCAGATTGCCTAACTAAGGAACTAAGGCCATGTCAATGACAAGGTCGGACGTTGCTTAATTATGAACAAGAGCATGGTATTAACATGATTTCCATTGCTGAAATAATTATTTCAACATGTAATCATGTTTTGTTTAAGTAGTACACAACCTTAAATATGCAACATACACTTCATCATGCATAAATAATAAATGTGCACTCCTCAGATTGCATATTTTGCACATATGCATATTTTGTTCCGGTACAGTCGATAAAAAAACTTTACCAGAAAAGAGCTTGTCTACTTTCAACATGTATTTATCAAATTGGTTCTTTAATTACCTGTACGGAGGAAACATTTAAAAACAGATATGGTAACATTATACTTTATTGTTCCTTTATATATTTAAAAAATATATTTAAATATGGGAAATTTAAATATGGGAAAATGGTATATAAAAATGATACATAAAAATACTTTTTATGAAGCTGATTACATATGGAAAAAAAAAACTTCATGAAAAACTAATCCATTAATCAAATCAAGTTTTTCATTAAGTGTTTTTTTTTTTTTTTTGATGTGTTAGAAATTTCAAAAATGTCTGTTGAGAGTATACAAGCCCATCGTCAATGCAAGGTATATACATATGTATATCCCCTTTGAGGTTTCCAAAACAAAGTGACTGACTAACTGACTCATGCAGCTCTGGTAATAGAGCACAGAAGAAGCATGTCTCATGTTCACTAAGTCTTGTTGTTCTTTTCTGTTTCCACTTATGATCATACTGAGAAGTCAAAAGAGGAATCAGTTTGATACCCTTCTGTTGTCCACTTACAAAAGCTGGATTTTATATCAGAAGGACAAGGAGCTCAAAATGTTTAATCATTAAAATAAATGATTAACATAATCACTCGAAAAAGTGTTTCTCGACCCAACTCTGCTCTGTGAAATTTCATCAGGCAAGTTAGTATCTGTGCAATCCTTGTTATTTCTGCAAATGGTATCATATCATGTGCAAACTAGTATTCACAGAGGAATGCAATTAACACAATGAAGGATGAAAGCCATTCTTCTCGCTCCTGGACAACGAGAATTGTTTTGTTTTTGTCATAAGACTTCTGCTCTGCCTTATCTTCGCTCCCCCTCAACATCACCCTGTGAAAAAGGCTTGTTTACTCTCTGGTACACAATAAATATTATTTATATAGGGTCAGAAACTTCATAAAAAATGTTAAGCGCATTCATGTTGTGTGAAAATTAATTCTACTGAATGTAGTAATTACTACAAAAAAAAAACAACAATAAGTTTCTCACAAACGCACACAATATTTTAGGATGCAGAACAAATAAAGCTGTAGTTTTCGATTGCTGTTTGTGTGATACACTTACATCGAGTACATCCCATGTGTGATACACTTACATCGAGTACATCCCATGGAAAAACATCTGCCAGCCGTCTTCACAATAAGGGCTGGGGTGGGAGGGGATAAGAGCCCCCCCCCCCCCCCCCGCCCCTCCAGCTTCTTCTCAAGCAAAAACGTTTTTTCCCATGCATGTATTTGCAGATACTAGAAACACTGTAAAGCTGAGAATGTAGAAATGATTGGTGCCAACTTTGAAACCTTTTCACAAGCGTGAACTCAATCAGCTCTGAAATATTGTGATGTTGCTGGTATTCCTGTGCCTGGAATTGGGTGGGGGTGCTGTCAACTACCATCCTCACTCCGTGACACTGCCTCTCCACTTTCATCATTCTGTTCCTCCGTGGCTGTGATGCCATCGTCCACCTGAATGTTTACAATTAAGTTTACAATTATATTATTAAAATTAATAGTACTCTTTCAGAATATAAATTAAAACATGTTTATTATATTTATTTGTCCTTTATTTTACCAGGAGAGCCCCTTTAGATGAATATCTATTTTGTAAGGATTGTATTCGGGCTGCATAGCTTTGCATAAATTTGCATGTAATTTATATGAAGGCAGCATGTGTCCTCATATCTACTGATAATTGTAAACTGATGGATATCATTGTACCGGACTTGAAATGGCTAAAACATTGGTACAATATATTAAGTAAGCATTAATAATTACAATATCTCATTTTTTAAATGTGAATTCCTCACATCCTCAGAATATTTTAGTATACACCTCCAAAATGTATTTTCTGTCACACACATACACACTCAATAAATGGAGTTTGTTAAAACAAAGATTTGGGAAAAGTATTTTCGGACAACCTCTCATTCAAATCCCTCTGTCTGTCCAATCCGGTTTTCTCCACAGGTATTAAATTGCCACGTACCTTATCTCCCATCATGCACACTGCTTCTGGCATCCCTCTTCCTCCCCATCTCAACCTTCGTGTCTTCTTCCTTTCTTCTGTTTTTTCTCTTTCTCTTCGAGAGGTCCAGTGAGGGGTTCACCTCTCTTGAGGTATGACACTGCCCCCTTGGACACCAAGCCCAAGATCAAATGTTTGCACCAGTATACAACCTGTAACATCACAATAAACTGTTAAATGCATTCATGTTGTGTGAAAATTAATTCTTCTGAATGTAGTAATTACTACAAAAAAAAACAACAATAAGTTTCTCACAAACGCACACAATATTTTAGGATGCAGAACAAATAAAGCTGTAGTTTTCGATTGCTGTTTGTGTGATACACTTACATCGAGTACATCCCATGTGTGATACACTTACATCGAGTACATCCCATGGAAAAACATCTGCCAGCCGTCTTCACAATAAGGGCCCCGCCCCCCCAGCTTCTTCGGCTGGGGTGAGATTTCGCCTGTGGGAAGAGGAAATTCTGATTAGTTTCATTTGCTGGTGTTTGTTAAAGCGAATATTTAGGGGGAATATTTTCAGAAAAGTCCTCACAATACTGCCACTTTCTGCCATTCTGCCACACCTGTTCATGCAGGTGTGACCCACCACGAAACCGCCCCCCCCCCCCCAATTAGCCTCACCGTCTCCAGCATTCCTGACTTTTAGGCTCAGCCTTCACACCCATTACTTGTGAATAATTCAACAAGCAAAAACATTTTTACCATGCATGTATTTGCAGATACTAGAAACACTGTATAGTTGAGAATGCAGAAATGATTGGTGCCAACTTTGAAACCTTTTCACAAGCGTGAACTCAATCAGCTCTGAGCACCTACAGGCATCATGGTGAGAATAACCTTTCTCCAGCACAGCTCTTTTACCTCTACATTACGTTTACAAACGTTAAAATTTAATTTAGCACAATAATGAAAATGAGGAGGAAATAACAGTCTCTCTTACCCCAGCCGGTTCCTGCGTGTGATGGATCTGCAGCACGAGGAAGACTGACCCCCTGCAGACAGGTTTTATGCACTCAGGTGAGCTTGGGAACACCCCTCTCTCTGCATCATATGGAATGCTGACTCTGTGTTATGTGGGGAAGTGGTTCCCGTACTTGACAGTGCTCAGTGCTCAGCTGTCACATTAAATTTTACCATCTCATTGTTTGATGATACTAAAATTATACTTCCTGGTGAACCTGTAGAGTCCCTGGGCGAACAACAAAGTAAATCAAAACGCTCGAGGCGGGGATTTCTGCAGAAAGTCTTTTGGCTGCTCAGACATTCTCTAAATGCATACTAAGGCAGGAATGGTAAAAGTCCTGTCACTCCAGTTTAAGATCCTCTCCCCATCGCTGCCACCTTCATACTTTCGTTTCTCTTTAGGAGGGGCTTTCAAAAAGTATTCCTACAGGATAGTTTCATTTCTCTACCTGTTACTGGTAAGCTTTGTTTCTGCTACCTGTGCGTAGGTAAGTGGTAAGCTTTGTTTCTGCTACCTGTGCGTAGGTAAGTGGTAAGCTTTGTTTCTGCTACCTGTGCGTAGGTAAGTGGTAAGCTTTGTTTCTGCTACCTGTGCGTAGGTAAGTGGTAAGCTTTGTTTCTGCTACCTGTGCGTAGGTAAGTGGTAAGCTTTGTTTCTGCTACCTGTGCGTAGGTAAGTGGTAAGCTTTGTTTCTGCTACCTGTGCGTAGGTAAGTGGTAAGCTTTGTTTCTGCTACCTGTGCGTAGGTAAGTGGTAAGCTTTGTTTCTGCTACCTGTGCGTAGGTAAGTGGTAAGCTTTGTTTCTGCTACCTGTGCGTAGGTAAGTGGTAAGCTTTGTTTCTGCTACCTGTGCGTAGGTAAGTGGTAAGCTTTGTTTCTGCTACCTGTGCGTAGGTAAGTGGTAAGCTTTGTTTCTGCTACCTGTGCGTAGGTAAGTGGTAAGCTTTGTTTCTGCTACCTGTGCGTAGGTAAGTGGTAAGCTTTGTTTCTGCTACCTGTGCGTAGGTAAGTGGTAAATTTTGTTTCTGCTACCTGTGCGTAGGTAAGTGGTAAGCTTTGTTTCTGCTACCTGTGCGTAGGTAAGTGGTAAGCTTTGTTTCTGCTACCTGTGCGTAGGTAAGTGGTAAGCTTTGTTTCTGCTACCTGTGCGTAGGTAAGTGGTAAGCTTTGTTTCTGCTACCTGTGCGTAGGTAAGTGGTAAGCTTTGTTTCTGCTACCTGTGCGTAGGTAAGTGGTAAGCTTTGTTTCTGCTACCTGTGCGTAGGTAAGTGGTAAGCTTTGTTTCTGCTACCTGTGCGTAGGTAAGTGGTAAGCTTTGTTTCTGCTACCTGTGCGTAGGTAAGTGGTAAGCTTTGTTTCTGCTACCTGTGCGTAGGTAAGTGGTAAGCTTTGTTTCTGCTACCTGTGCGTAGGTAAGTGGTCAGCTTTGTTTCTGCTACCTGTGCGTAGGTAAGTGGTAAGCTTTGTTTCTGCTACCTGTGCGTAGGTAAGTGGTAAGCTTTGTTTCTGCTACCTGTGCGTAGGTAAGTGGTAAGCTTTGTTTCTGCTACCTGTGCGTAGGTAAGTGGTAAGCTTTGTTTCTGCTACCTGTGCGTAGGTAAGTGGTAAGCTTTGTTTCTGCTACCTGTGCGTAGGTAAGTGGTAAGCTTTGTTTCTGCTACCTGTGCGTAGGTAAGTGGTAAATTTTGTTTCTGCTACCTGTGCGTAGGTAAGTGGTAAGCTTTGTTTCTGCTACCTGTGCGTAGGTAAGTGGTAAGCTTTGTTTCTGCTACCTGTGCGTAGGTAAGTGGTAAGCTTTGTTTCTGCTACCTGTGCGTAGGTAAGTGGTAAGCTTTGTTTCTGCTACCTGTGCGTAGGTAAGTGGTAAGCTTTGTTTCTGCTACCTGTGCGTAGGTAAGTGGTAAGCTTTGTTTCTGCTACCTGTGCGTAGGTAAGTGGTAAGCTTTGTTTCTGCTACCTGTGCGTAGGTAAGTGGTAAGCTTTGTTTCTGCTACCTGTGCGTAGGTAAGTGGTAAGCTTTGTTTCTGCTACCTGTGCGTAGGTAAGTGGTAAGCTTTGTTTCTGCTACCTGTGCGTAGGTAAGTGGTAAGCTTTGTTTCTGCTACCTGTGCGTAGGTAAGTGGTAAGCTTTGTTTCTGCTACCTGTGCGTAGGTAAGTGGTAAGCTTTGTTTCTGCTACCTGTGCGTAGGTAAGTGGTAAGCTTTGTTTCTGCTACCTGTGCGTAGGTAAGTGGTAAATTTTGTTTCTGCTACCTGTGCGTAGGTAAGTGGTAAGCTTTGTTTCTGCTACCTGTGCGTAGGTAAGTGGTAAGCTTTGTTTCTGCTACCTGTGCGTAGGTAAGTGGTAAGCTTTGTTTCTGCTACCTGTGCGTAGGTAAGTGGTAAGCTTTGTTTCTGCTACCTGTGCGTAGGTAAGTGGTAAGCTTTGTTTCTGCTACCTGTGCGTAGGTAAGTGGTAAGCTTTGTTTCTGCTACCTGTGCGTGGGTAAGTGGTCAGTTTCACTTTGGTTATCTATGGATAGGTTAGGTGGTCAGTATTTTTTAATCTCCTCTGTGATGTTCCCACTTGTCACTGCTATGTATGCCTTACTGGGAAGTAACAGAAACAAAATGAGAACCACTAACTGGATTTGTGTAGAAAAAGGGTAAGCCTAAAGATACCATACAGGTGGAAACTTTTGGGAAGTAAGACCAAATGAACCAAAATACAGGTCTCAACCAAAATTAAAAAGGCACGGAGGGCTACAAAGGATAAACTTGTAATATTTTCTTCAAAGTAAATCTAGTTCTTTGGTATTTTTCCACATACAATCTTTTTCATACCTAGACTTGTTTTCAAAAACCCCTCTCTTTTTATGAACTTGACTATGGGACAGAGAACCATAAATTACCAGGAGACCAAATTACCTCAACCAAAACCATCCTCAGTCCTTCTGAGACCAAAGAAGGCATTAGCTTATCACCCCCAAGGCTGATCAGATTGGACACACGCGGCCCAAACCGAACCGCAGTCATTCCAGAACATTTCATATCAACAGCTGAGTAATTGCAACTAACCAGGAGGTGGCTCCGCCCACCAGTCTGAGAGCAACACACCAATCAGCCAATCAGACTTCAGAAAACAAGGGTCTGACTTCAATGGCCACAGCTGCCTATGACACTTCAGCAATGATAGGTTTCGTTTTACTCCAGCAGGTGAGGTTATTTTTTTTATCTTCAAACAAAAGGAAAGTGAAATGAGTCCAGATACCAATGCCCGAAATACACAGCTTGTAAGCAGGCTGTGCAGGAAGGAGATTCAACAATAGATCTGGGAGGACAAATATTAGAGGTAAACAACCCAGAAACTCTGTATTCCATTCAACTTTGCCTTTTTCAGGTGCCGTTTGTCTCCACTTTCATTTAAAGATTCTGTCTCAGGGTAAAAAAAACCCTTTCATCAAAACAAATAGAGACTGAAATTAATATTAATTCAAACAAGACTCTACACAATGGCACTGGTACAAACCCTGTATAACTTAGAAAACAGTAAATAAGTTCACAGTCTAGATCATACTTTAGTAACCAGTGCGCATACTTCGTTTCCATGTTGAAATTTTCCATCTACACAGCTTAAAAAGCGTAAGCATTGGGAATACTGCAGTGACATGTATATCACGTTTCATTGATCACAGGAAGGAAACATGCAGCTATATTGCCCATTGCCTCCTTTTCAAAACAATTTTGGATTCCCCAGCACTGAAAGCGTGTTGGAGAACGCTGGCCCAGTGCAGTAGCAAGGCTTCAGTCAGAAGGACACTGCTACCGGGATGTAGCATTTGCCGAGCCCTGGCTTGACCATCACTAAAGATGTACAAATGGTGAGCATGATTATTATTATGCTTTAAATAATGAGTCTGGACAGCCTGGCTTTGCCTGGTAAATAGGCTGTATTCCATGGACAACCAGATCAGTCGGTATCAAGAGGCATGTCAATATCGCCCTCTGCTGGTCACTAAGTGTGTAACGGGATGGAAAGATGACTATACAGTATGTAACTATAACTTCACAGGAAAAATGCTCTAACCAAGTCAAAAACTACTACAGAACACACACACACAAACACACAGAAATATTAACTTTCACAAACAAAATAATACAGATGAGAAGCTCTTCAAAACATAGAAATAATGAGGACGTTGTAAAAACAAGGCTGAGGATAAAGGAAGGCGTCTGACAGGGAACACGGTGCACACACACACGGGAACACATCCTGTTAAGCGCATGTTGGGCTAAAGCAGCTTAAGGCCGGCTAGTTGATCCTCCAGTTTCACTGTGACAGGCAGGTGGTTGAACACCCTGGCTGCTGGCTCTGCCTATCAGGACAGGGTGTGTACGCACCTATGCATACACCTGTGTGTATGCGTGCACTATTTGAGATTTCGGCCACCCAGGAGAGCCATACCGTACCACAACTCCCCACTCAGTGCAGAAAAACCCCTGAACACACCTGCCACACCGTACCGTTCCAACACACTCTGAGACACCTCTGCACTGTTCCGAACAGCAGCTCGTTTGAAGCATGCAGCAGCCATGAGCTTCACTCTCTCTCCCATGGTGCATCACTCCACCCCCAGGGTCCAAGGCTGGGCTTTGCTAACGAACCAATGTCCATTCGGAATGATGCTAAAGCAATGCCCTATTCACGTGCTGGTTGCAGGTCACTCCAGCCAGGTCACAATCTGATAGACCATGGGGCCCATCCACACACCAACCTACATCTTAGCAAGAGAAGCCACCCAACTAACCAGCCTGGGTTTTCAGGGTATTTTGGTCACTTGATGTTTCGTTCTGTTGATACATGTATATTGATCTGTTTTAAATGACCATTTTAGAGTACAGCATGTATGATTCAGGAACTTAGGTCACTGCATGGTGGTCTTTCAGTTTGTCATCATGAGACAAGCTTGCAAAATTCTGTATGATCCATGACTCAATGTTAAACTGAATTATTGATTAAGAGTAATGATGAACTTAATGAAATTCTTAATTCACTTAAATGACAGCAATAGTTTAAAGGACTCACATTCATTATATGACAAAGGTTACTCCTGAGGTTATATCTTCAACATCTTGTCTTCTGACACAGAAACACAAATGATTTCCCAGTTTGTGTTTTATTATTTTGATTTTTTGTACAACAAATTACTTCAACTTATCTGAGGTTGTGTTTTTTTTTGTTTAGTTTTTTTTTTTTTTCTCCATGCATGGTTTTGGGGAGGGGTGCAGAGGGAATGTAAGCATCACAGAGGGGAATAGGCAGGGACGTCATGGAAACGGAATGATTGGCGCAATCCTGCAAACAAACCCCTCCCCCCCCTTATGCCCCCTGCACAATGAGCAGCTGCAATATCCAAGCACTGTACAAAAGAATGCGACATCAGGAGCTGGCAAAGAGGAATACTTACATACACAGCATCACACATAACTCAAGAGGTATTAAGACTCCCTAAATAAACGCACCTACCCCAGTACAAATGGCCATCTGTTCTTTCCTCAAAAACAGAGCACAGGTTAAATAGACGGGTAACACATGGGAAAGATATTGTATATTATTGCATTATGTTGGCCACTGGAATCACGTTCACAGATCTGCTGATGCCCTGCCTGCTTTCTTTAAGCCCAGGACAAAGGAACCCCCCCCCCCCCCACTGCAGCTAATGTTCCCCTCGCTGAAAAGTTTTTGAGGAGGTGATGTGGATGACTGGAGACAGGATGAAATAAAATGGTTAAAATGACACTCGGGGCCAGCAGGCCGTGAACAACGGAAATGCGCCCGCTCCCCATGTCCGCAGCGCCCTGCGCCCCACCCCCCAGTGACTCCCTCTGTTACCACAGAAACCATCGCTTGTCTCCTCATTTAAAAACATGCTAATTAAAACAACATTTTTACTGTTGGGAGAAAAATGGGGGGGGGGGGGAGAGAGGGACAAAGAAACTTCAGTAGATATGACAAGGAAGAAGAGGAGGGAAAATAAAAAAAAAAAGTTTTCACAACAGGAAGTGATTGTAAAGTCCAAAAGTTCAAGTTCTACCAGACAGACAAATGGATACTTTAGACAAAGTTTTTTTTGTTTTGTTTTTGTTGTTGTCGTTGTTTTTCCCCCGGTTTGAAACGGGCATCCTCCATTCTCTCTCTCTCACGCGTGCTTGCTCTCTCGTTCACGCCTCTTTCACTCCCGTTGTCATTAGCGTTTGGACAGTTCATTGGACAGCCAGTCCAGCCCTTCGTACAGGCCCGTCCCCTGGGTGGCACAAGTGGCCTGGACATGCCACTGCAGACAGATGGACAGACGGACGGACAGACAGACAGGGAGAGAGAAGTGGAGGAGGTGGGAGGGATGGAGGGGGCAGGGAGAAGTGAGGAAGGCACAAAAACAGGAGATAAAATTTCATTTCAACATTATTGGCCTGTTATTATACAAGCATTACATGCTAGCAAACTAGCAAGAGTATGTTGTATGTTCTCAGTTATACTCGTGTTTGTGTAGTGGAGAGGAAAGGTCTCAATAGAAACGGATTCACGTCATCAGCAGTGAACAGGCAGTAAACGCATGGTTCTGCTGCACAACCCACAGGTGTGTGTGTTGCGGAGAGGGAGGGTGTGTGTGTGTGTGTAGCAGAGAGGGAAGGTGTGTGTGTGTGTGTGTGTGTGTGTGTGTGGACTCACAGTTCTGCTGCGTAGGCTCTGAAGCCCCAGTTTGTCTGTCAGGTCGCTCACGGCCATGGCGTTGGGTAGGTCCTGTTTGTTCGCAAACACCAGCAAGACGGCCTCTCGCAGCTCGTCCTCTTGCAGCTGCGGGGAGGAGACAGCGCACAAATGAGTCACCGTGACCTCATCATGCCGCTCTCAACTTCCTCAAAGGCCCGACAAAAGCTTTAAGCTTACAGATCTCTAGTGACAGCTTTTCATTTTCAAAGACAGAACTGTTCTGTGTTATGCATCAGCAGTGTACCTCCTCAGACCTCCATTTTATCTCTCACCTCTGGGTCCACTCTATGAGGTCAAACACAACACTGTCCAGGCAAAAATCAAACCCCAAAAAGAAATGAAAGCTGAGAAAGGCCGGGACAGCCTACTCCAGATCAAATCTGCATTATCCTCTCACTTCTCTACCTCTGTATGTCGACTTCATTTTACTTCTGGCTCCTATTTGTCAGCCTCCGTAGGCAGATACCTGCCATTTCGGCTCCTGTTTCTCAGACTCTGTATGGAGATACCTGCCATTTTGCCTCCTGTTTCTCAGACTCTGTATGGAGATACCTGCCATTTTGGCTCCTGTTTCTCAGACTCTGTATGGAGATACCTACCATTTTAGACAGCTCCTCCGCTGACTCAGCCACTCGCTCCCTGTCATTGCTGTCCACGACGAAGATAAGGCCCTGCAGGAGCACAACACATAAATATCAGAGAGGAGCTTCTGTAACGTTAGCCGCAACAGCTACATCAAACATGCACTTATCATATGGCAGGATCGGCTTGGGCGATGATGCTAATGCACAGAAGGGCTTCGTCCCTCATCCCCTTTGGAAAGCCGCCCACAAAAACTACAGAGTCAGTCAAAACAACATTCCTGACGGGGGACAACGGACAGCATCTCACAGCAACCTGCCATTGAGACAAGGCAACAACGGTCTACCTGCGTCTGCCTGTTTAAACAGCATATCAAGGCACTAATGTATATGTCTCATTGACATGTATTAATACAGTGCAAAGCTGCCTGTTCTTAATACACAATAAACAATAGTAGGTTGGAGAGGTAATATAGTTAAAGTACCTTACAGATCCCAGAGTGAGACTGTAGGTTTTGTCTAAGAAAATGGGGTCTTGGTTTAGACACAGCCCCTCACAGTGGTGTGGTGGCTGCTTCGACGTACAGGCTGCTATAAGCTGGTGTTTACACTGCTGTGCTCCACCGTACACCTGGCCAAAGGACGAAGTCCGTGCAGGCAGGTTTAGGTTCAGTGGAAAGGGAGGTAGTCAGACAACCTTACACAAGTGCAGACACTCATATCCACACACACTCTCACTCACTCGCACACGCACACGCACACCTGTGTGTTCTGGAAGTAGCACAGACACAGGCACACTGTATCCACCCGAGGGCGGATGACACACACAGACGGACACAGACAGACACCGACAGAGACACACAGACGCACGCATACCTGTGTGTTCTTGAAGTAGTGTCTCCATGGGGGGATGACACTTACACACACACATACACACACAGACACAGACACACTGACAGACAGGCATGCGTGTGTACCTGTGTGTTCTGGAAGTAGTGTCTCCACAGGGGGCGGATCTTGTCCTGACCGCCCACATCCCATACGGTGAAGCAGATGTTTTTGTATTCCACCGTTTCCACGTTAAAACCTGCCCCACGATGGAAGCAAGTGGGATGTCAGCCATCATATACTGACAACACGGTATAAATAACAGCGTATGACACAGTGGATAACACCATTTTTAAAAGACAAAATGGGAAGTGTGCTGCAGAAATTAAAATCATGACATTTTGAAACTCTCTGCTGCTGTGGGTGAAGACCCAGGGCAAAGTCTACTGCTGCAGGTAAACTGCTTTTTGCTTCAGGCCCTGTTCTTCAGTGACTGAACTTCGCATTTGAAATATTTCTGAGTTTATGAATCCTTTCTGAAGACCGCACTTGTGCCCCAGACTGTTGTTGTATAACACTGTTTTATCAAATATGTAAGAACACTCAGCAGTTTAATGAGTTTAACTCAATCAGGAAAGAAACCAGGATGCTCAGCCATCTAATACTTTATTATGACATTCCTTGTCAACAACATTTTAAAGTCAATGAGACAATCTCACTTCAAGCTGCAAAAAAAGAAAGTACGCTACAAAAAAGACAAGGAGCTTAAGGAAGCAGTAAAGCATAGAAAATATTTCTGTTTTTGTAAATGGCAAAAAGACAATGCTTAAGTCTAAAAATGCACTCACAGGAACAAGACTAATGCAAAGTAATGATGTACAAATTTTCAGTTATAAGGCAAACCATGATCTACCCTTAGCAGTAAAAAAGACAGTGAGGAGCAGGAATACATTTCTGCAGTCCAGTTGACTTATTGGATGTTATTTTCTAGCAATGTGGTTCTATGATTCTTTCTCTGTGGTACAGGTTCTTCAACGAATGTGACATGTTTTACATTTAGATATTCAGCAAACACCCTTAGACAAAGCTTGCATTACCACAAACTATAAATTGATGCAGTGGGATATTTTAATCGAGTAATTCAGATACTCGAGGGTATAATAGTGGTGCCCTCCCTTGGAACTGAAACCACAATCCTTTAATAACAGTTTCAGTTCCCTGTCCATTCTACCACACTGCTGCTAGCCTGAGCAGGTAGCATAGCAGTGATGCTCCACAAAAGCAAATTACCTGAGCTTTGTGTTGCCCATATAAGGAATGCGACACAAAGAAAGTCTCATGTTGTGTCATAAATAAAGGGATCAAAGACTCAGGCTGAACGGATGCAGTGGAGACCCAGATCTGTCACTGAGGCTGTGAGAGAGTGAGTGAGCTCAGCCAGAGAGAACGTATTCGCCCAGGGGAGACCTGCTCCGACTGCGAATCTTTCGCCGGGCGCCTGACCTCAGATCTGTACTCTCACACCACCACATCAGAGCCCACAGAGCAGTCACTGCCAGACAGACAAAACAGCACCACGCACAGAGGAATGCAGCTGAAGCGGCCATCAGTCAGCAGACTCACGTTCAGCTTTGCTTCAGTGATACTGCACCTAAAAAAAGCTGTATTTCAAGAATATCAAGTGTTCATGCCTTCCTGCTCTTATTTCTTAATCAAATACGTCTTTGAACATGAGACGTACGACGTAAAGCTGAATGCTGAGACGACAGGGTGGAAGCTGCACCAGGTAAGGCGGTTACAGGTATACAGAGCTGCAGTCCAGCAGCACAGGGAGCCGCCTTTCAGTTAGCAACCACTGGCATGCTAGCATGTGTGTTTGAGATGACTCCTGCTCAAAATGACTAATTAAACTACATAGGAATTAAGAGGTTGAATTAAAGACCAGCAGTTCCGGCAGCCTCGCAGGCCTATAGCTGAACGAGCTGAGCTTGATAGAATGTATCATGTGACATGACAACAACAGGCACTCAAAACAGCGTTCAGTTCACATCCTGCTGAAAACTCATTGGACAGTGTCCGTCTGAGGCTCTACTGAGAGGGCAGTCTGTAACGTGTTCTCACACGCCTCACCACACCTCACCAGCAGCCTCAAAAGGGTCTCTGCACGTTCATTGCTGCATGACCTGAGAATATACATTAGTATGATCCTTTGGACACAGTACAAAGGTCAGCTGGGTTCTACTTTTACAATGTGTGATAAAAACGGGTGGAAATTGTGTTTTTCCTACGGATCTAGACCCCATACTTAAACCTGAAGCACCAGTTCATTGTAACAATACAGATTCATATGGATCTTACCGATTGTTGGAATCGTGGTTACAATCTCCCCCAGCTTCAGTTTATATAAGATAGTTGTTTTACCAGCAGCATCCAAACCCACTGAAAAAAAAAAAAAAAATACTATGTTAGTGAGAAGACTAATGCAGCCTTATATCACACACTTTAAGCCCTGAAAATAATTTAAGAGACAGGTACAGAGAACACAGAGCGTCTGAGGGATAAGTTTGTAGCCTTGGGATAGATTAACTAAATTAAAAATGGACAGCTTTGTGGGGAGCCATGTCTGTTTTCCACCATGCAGTTGACAGAGGTGTTCTGAGCCCTGCGGTCGCAGGCATCATAGCCGCAGCAAGAATCGCACGGCATGTGAGGGTGCGTGATTGATCCTGTGCCAAACCGCAGTCTTCAGGATTCCTCAGAAACATGGCATGAGAAATGAGGCCAACTGTGCCAGCACCATCCTCCTCCTCCTCCTCCTCCTCACTCCTAACAGACACTGGCCTCACCACCCAAAACAGGCCAACCAACACCAGGGCTCCTATCAATGGTTTTATGAGGTCATATCAATGTGTAATGGCTATTCAGTATGATGGCACTTTTAAACCAACAATATGATACTGCAGTGTGCCGTGAATTTACTTACACAGTGTCACAGCAACTTAAGATAGGGAGCTTTTGTAGTCTTAAAGAAAGCCTTCAGTCTGAGTCAACTCTAAGACGTGAGTGAACAGAATAAAGCTCGTTTCACAGATTTATGCAGAAAATAAATAAACTGAACACTGCTGTGCATTTCTGCTTACCACTTTCTGTCGTCAAAGTCTAAATGCCATATCAGATCTTTAAAGTAGTGCACTGCGGTACACTGGTCATTGACAACTTTAATCAGTATGTTTAAGCCACATTAAAGACACACTGCATGCTGTCCTTTTACTTACAGTACATTTTTAGCTCATGGTTATGTGGCCCATATGTGGTTGAGGAGGTCTTCTGTGTGCATGAGAGCATGACAAATATCACCTATCAAACCACCAAGAAAATGCGTAATCCCGCTACACACTCTTAACTCAAACTCTAATTCTGGCTAGTTGTTTGCATTTCATCTATAAATTTATGCTCTCCTGCACTGCAAATCTTATCACGTAACAAATAAAGTGAGAATAGCTGGTATGTTGGAAAATGTATTTAAAAGATAAATGACAGTGGTAGAACATATTGAGTAACAATATATATCGTTCCAATGTAACAGTCCTATTAGTTCTACAGGTAACGTTGAATTCTCTGAAAATCAATCACGATACTGCAAGACGTACACAGGCGAATTTTAACCATATGGTCTTTTGACTACACACCAGCAGAAAATATAAACCTTATCGAAACAATACCGTGGAAAAACAATGCCATAAGCATCAAAGGGAGCTAATATGAACAAGTCATCCAGCTACCGAGACAATGTTTATCCCTGGACTCTACCTCCAGTAACCATAATTATTAAAGGTAATTTCTTTGTTTTGACGAGATGGCTCACCATTTTCATAACTTCTTAGACGACCCCTACGCTCAACGAATGAAGACAACTATATTACACCAAGTCATCCGTGTTACAGGACTCAGCTTGGCTCGCATACATAACGCAAATATCAATGAGATAGAACACTGTAGACAGATGAAATATAAATAGCTAGCGACCTAGTCAAACGATCCAGCTAAACTCCCAGCAACACAGAAGTGACGTTAATTTGGAGAACAAGCGCTAACCTGCTAGCTTCACACCCTAACCTCGGCTTGCTAACGATACAGTACAACATACTGTCAGCGCTGTCTCGGTAAATTTTAAATTCAGACTTGGTCAAAACAAGCTGTACAATTGCATTGTGGACTGGCATCATCAATTCTCCCATCTCATCGGCAGGTTGAATAAATGCTAGCTGTCCCCTCACCCAACGCAGGCTGCTAGCATTTAAAATAGCTAGCTGGCTAATGCTCACCCATTAGTATCCTCATCTGTTTCTTTCCAAAAAGCTTGGAAAACAGAGACGAGATCGTAAGACCCATGTTGTGTGAGAAGATCCCTCTTAAACAACTAGTCTACAAATAAATGTAAATTAAAATGGTAATTCTGCTTTCTGTTTTCGCTACAAGGTACGGCAGTAGCTTTCCGCTCTTCTTTGCTATCTCTTCATTTGCCACGTCCAGGCCAACGCGGAATAATTTACGTCATCGTTCTTGCTTTGACAAAACTTTATTAACAAGCCTGACACTATGGGTCTACTCTGTCTGACTTTCAGCAGCAGAGCTGTTCTGCTGTTCTCCTCCTTAACCATCTCAGGTGTAAGTCAACTGTGTTCGTTAACTCAGTTGAGTTAAATGACATGTTGCTGTCATAAGGTCTCAGAGTTCGGGCGAGCTGCATTTTGTTGATTGTTTTTGTTGTTGAATGTTAATTGTTCGTTCAATAAAAATGACAAGTTACACTGGTTAGTGAGGTAACTATGCCATTCGCTCACGTATCACCAGTAGCTAAAATGTATATATAAACGCCTGAACTAAATATTATGGACATGGAGAGATTACTAATTTTGATAAAATGACAGAAAGTACAGATCATAAAATTGTTTCTGACCTTCATAAAATGGCGTCCCTAACAAACTGACTCGGGTAAAACTTTATTGGTACAGTACAATAACAAACAACGTCCGCATTGATCAAAGTTGTTACGTTTCAAGGAAGTGAGTGGCGTCATGGACACGTAAGCCTGTAGGCACCACCGTCGGTTCAGGACTCTTCAGTGTGTAAATAAATTGGTAAGTAACAATGCAACGATCATTATGCGTGCAGGGGGACTCTGAAACTCTGACTGTATGTGCCATAGTTGAACAGAGGTTAGCTCGTAGCAAAACCAGGGAAGCGAATCACCAATGTTGTCGGGCCTTTCCTCTCCTAGATCATTCCAGTAGCTAACGTTGTTTAGCTACTTAGCTAACGCTATCAAATACTTATTATCCTAGGTAAGTACTAACTATCTGGCCAGCTAACTTAGCTGATTAGCTAGCTAACCAACGTAACGCTTGCCATCTTATGCAACGTGACTGTAGAGTTACCTAGCTCTAGCTTGATAGGTAGTGTTAGTTGAATTGAGTTTTATTGACATGCATATTTAGTCGCTTACTTTGCTCCCTAGTTGAATGGCTTTGGTTAAATCACTTCCCAAAAAGACTGAGTTCCTCGCTGCACAGTTCAACGTCAGGTATACTTACAAGAGCTAGCTAGTTGTTGAGCTATTTGTTATTACGTGTTGGTATTTTATATGTTATTAGCTATCTGGGTAATTTGGCTATACGGATTGGGCCAGTTTGCAACATGATATTTAGGCAGGCAATAGTGTCAAACTTAGATGTAACGCTACTGTTGCCTTGTAAGAGATCAATATTAGTCACCGACGACAAGGTTCACAACCCTCATTCGATAGAGTATAACATAATTTAAGAAGTTAGCTTGCCAGTGTTAGCTACCATTGTTTTGATTATTTCTATCTCACATCTTCTGTTACAAATGTGCACGTTTCCATTGGCTAGTTGTCATTGAGGAGACTGTTAATGTATTTTTTAGAACACCGACATTCGAGACCAATGAATCCGAGCTGAAACCGGATGCAATGGAGAAGTTCGGCATGAGCTTTGGGGCTGGCCCCAGCAAGAAGGAGCTTTTGGAAACCATAGAAACGCAGAAGAAGCAGCTGGTCCAGTACCAGACCCGCTTCAAGGATGTTGTCAGGGCATACAAAAGCCTGCTGAAGGAGAAGGACGCCCTGGAGGCCAGTCTGAAAGTCCTGACTGTGTCTCAGGAGGTGGACCTGAACCTGCGTGGAGAGGCCCTGCTACCCAACCTGGACAGACGGCCCTCCGACCTCGGCGAAGACAAGTGTTCCCTCCACAGTGCAGACAGCGTTGACACTGCCGCCTCTGCCGACACGGCTAACAGCATAACGAGCAGCAGCACCAAAGGGGACATAGTGGAAGAGGAGCGTGGCACGGGAGAAAGTGCAGCAGCTGTCTTATCGACGTACCAAAGATGTGAGGAGGCCAGCGGCTCGGAGAGCGGTATCAGCTCCAGCAGCGGAGAGCAGCCGGCCGGGGGGGAAGCCGACCGCAGGGTCCTGCAGCTCAAGGCCCAGCTGTCCACACTGACCAGCTCGCTGGCCACCGTCACGCAGGAAAAGTCCAGGATGGAGGCCTCTTTCCAGGCGGACAAGCGAAAGATGAAAGCAGGAGCTGGAGGAGCTGCAGGGCAGGGTGGAGGAGACGCGGCAGCAGCACGAGGCCGAGCTGAGGGGCCTGCAGGAGCAGCTGGCGGAGAGCAAGGCGCGGGTGATCACGCAGCAGCACGAGCGCGCTCAGGAGCAGAGCGACCATGCAGTCATGCTCCGCGAGCTGCAGCGCCTCCTGCAGGAGGAGCGGGAACTGCGACAGGATGCCGAGCTCCAGCTAGAGGACGCCAAGGAGGCGCTGCTGGAGCGGGCCATGGCGGCAGACCGGGGGGCAGAGTACGAGGAGCAACTCAAGCAGGTCTGCGCTCACATCACATTTAGGCATTCACAAGATGGCTGACGTTTACTTGTGACCATGCTTAATGCAGGGTGTAGGGTGACCATATTTACAGTGGTCACCATTCAAAAATAAGAATGGTGTATGCAGCTAGGTTTATATGGTGGGAGAGCACAAAAAGTGTGGTGTGTGCGTGGGGTCGTTGTGGCTCTTGCCTTTGTTAAATGCAGGGCTGCCAACTGTTCTTGCAATGTGCATTTAGCAAAGGCGTCAGTAACAAACACTGCTCAGGTACAATCCATTTCTACAGCTGAATATTTACTGAAGCAGGTTGGGTTAGAAGCCTCGCTCAAGGGTATAGCCAACAGTGCTCCACCTGACAAACACACATGACACCTGAGGGCTGCAGGACCAGTTCCTTAACAGTTCCGCTGCACTGCTATCCCCAGGTGTGCAGGGAGAAAGAGGAGATGAGGAGGAGCCTGCAGGCAGTGGAGGCGGAGCGGAGCAGGCCGGATCCTCGTCTGGAGGAACAGCAGAGGGAGCTTGCTGAGCTCAAGAGCCACTTCCAGCAGCAGATACAGCAGGAGATCAGGAAGGTAAGGGCACCGCGGCTTCACCCACAGTCTGCTGTGCTGCTTTCACTCATAAAGGAAGCTTGTGCTTCCATGCCAACATTTCTGAATATTGTCTTGACTTGGAAATGTCCTACTTGAATACAAATCTTTAACTGTGGAATCAAATTGGAAGTTGCAATTTGTTTAATATGAAATTTTGTACTTACTGCTCTGTATTATCTTCACATGTATGCATGTTATATATTGTTATGCTGGGCATTTAATGTCTACAGTGTAATGTCCTGTAAGAATAAATAAGACAGAAATTCATTACATTAGGCAAAATAATATTGGATAGATTTTACAGAACATCCCTCATTAAACAGAATTCAGCTCAGCTCCGCCTTCATTTCCCAACACCACCTTCGGTAAATATTTGCCTCACCTCATTGGTCAGGAGCTTAACTATAAGTCTGACAAACTACTGTCTCCACTGTGTCTTAACTCTGCTCAACATCAAGGATGTTCTCTCCAAATACACTAATGATACACCAGTCACTGCTTCAGGCGGATCACTGTCTCATGTTGGTGGAACTCCAATCTGAAGTGATGGTTCAGAGCATGAAAATATCTCGAAGGGTTCCTCTGTAATAAATGCAGACATAACAAAAGAGCTCTTGGCCAAACAAATCCAACCCTACTGCTGTATATGCCTATGCAAAATAAAGAAGGTATATTATAGAAAACAATGC
>JAFBMS010001412.1:0-41726 GCA_019788955.1 Albula glossodonta
GTCAATTTCTATATATCATGATGTATTGCAAAGTCAGTAGGACAAGTACTTCAAGGTATTTCTCAATGTTGCAGAAAATATTACTCTTAAGATGGAAAAGTAGCATAGCTACTCATGTAAGAAACTATATCTTATTAACAGAAATGAGTGGCATGATGCTCAAGTAAAATCTAAATTTTCTTTTTTACATTCCTCTGCAACAATTATTTAATCTTAATCAACATTTGATCTTAATCTCAACAAAGCTTTCCTACTGGGGTGGCCAGGTTAGACCTGGTGAATGTTTTGGTGTGGCAAAAAATAAATAGCCTACTTCATATGCAGAAAATTACTTTGTGTAGCTATGCTTACATGTGTGTATGGCTTGAGTGGAATCCCCCCCTCACCTCATTTGATCAAATTACATTTACTGGCAAATCGCAGGCCGAGAGAGGAACAATTGGCACTGTATTCCCATAGAAATAAATAAATGCAGCCTACACTGACAAGTGAGCGAAATCACTATGGGTCAAATGACAGAAAAAGCACAAAGGTGACCTTCGTCTAATGTACCTAGCTTGTTATACTATACACAGGGCATCTTGTTATGTTGAAAAAAAATTGGAACCATCTAGGATATTATTCACATTGAATTGCAATTGTATATTCTGACAGCTTCAACCACAACCGAACAGGCTACAATTAAAAAAGCACAGACACAAGAGTTAAGAGGGAAATGTTTCATTTTTATAATAAAGGCCTGCTTTAGTGGAAAGCCCTCTCACCAACGTCAAGGTACAGGCCTGAGAGAGGGTTAATTTTTTTGTTTTATTCTTTATCAAAGTCCTCATCATTGTTGAGGGTGAAGTACATAATATAGAGCCAATTTCATGACTTGGGCCTTGGTTTATCGTCTCATCCAAAAGACGGTACTCTTAACAGGACTGCATTGCAAACTCTGTCCTGGGATATTGGGATTTATAGACCATGGTAGAGTACAACCCACTAGTCATTCCAATATCACTTTATCACAGTTTCCTGCTTGTCCTTAATTTAAAAATTAAACAATTAAGAATTGTCTGCCTGGAACATGGCACTGGGAACAATGCAAAACACTGAATTGAGAATAAAGAAGGAATGAAAAGAAGGACTACAGGAAACTATGATATTTAACAAAAATAAAAAATAAAGAAACTTGAATAAATGTAAGGAGAACGGAACAAAGTCATTGGAACTATTTATTGAAATACAGTACCTTTACCTTTAAAATTCAAACATCAGTACTACCTATTTAAAATGAAAAATCTGCAACATGTTTATCCCAAAACAATCACAGTGCAGGATGTCCAAACAAATTCCTGCGTGTTGTCTAAGTCTGTAAGACAGAACTCATGGAAGACCTTACCACATCTTCCACGACGAACAATTGGGTCTTTACCTTGCCGTACAGTCCATTTGCAGTGGCAGTGGACATCCACCTCCATGGTGCGGGCTGGCAGTGCAGGTGGAAACCTCACAGAACTGGGGAATGGTGTTAGGTCTCCAGTCTGAAAACATGAACAGAGGTGTTTCCGCATGTGTGCTTGATTGTATTCCACATTGCATGGATCCTCACCTCTGCAGAGAGTGAGACTGTTTGCGATGGCAAACAGCCCACAATCTGAGCCACCTTCCTGCACCTGTACATCCGGCCACTGCAGACAGACAGTCTTCCCTGGAAAAACAAGCAGACCCGTAACTTGGGAAACAAACTCATCAGTCCAGGTCTAGTGCAAAGAATCATAAACAAGAACTGTACCCACCACACATCCTTACTGTAACCCAGCGATTGGAACAGACATTAAGAATCTGAACAAACCTCTGGGCTGGTGCAGGCATGGTGGAGAGAAGGGCGAGGGACGTGGTGGCGTAAAGGCCACCTACGTGGGGGTACTTAGCCTTTAGGAGGGCCTGGGCGTGATCAATGGCACAGTCGTCCAACCAGGTATCTGGCTGCAGAACCATGGCCCTGAAATCCGCCACCCTGCTGGTCAGTGAAGCTGGCAAGGGCTGCCCTGGCTGAACACCAGTGATGACAAGATCACTGTCCTGAAAGTCCAAGCAAAACACTACTTAACAAATATGTATGCAGACATCAGTATCTAAATAATCCCTTAAGACATTTTTTCCTTTACCTCAAGTGTGTCCTCAGCTGTCTCACAGCCAGGCTCTGGCTGCGAAGACACAGGGCTGAGAGGTACAGTGCATGTCACCTGAAAAAAAAAAGGATAGAAAACAAATCATAAAGGAATAATGGTGGTGATAGTAATGCAGTGGAGTAATTTAGTATAAGAATGCAATACCTGAAGTGTGTCCTCCGTTTCTCTGGAGCTGTCAGCTGGTGTCAATCTAACAGCTTCCTCGGAGGTGCAGCCACTCTGGGACCCTGTATGATACAAAGGGAACAATAATAACCGATCAAAACATGAACAATCTTAGACATGATTACCAAAATAAGATTTTTAACTTACTGATCCGCAACGGCTTCACTGAAGCATAGGGTTTCTTCATTTTCAGGGGACGCCCATCCATAGTCTCCAACTGGACGAGGTTCTCCTCCACCTCGATGACGCTGACAATTGTTTTCGAGTAATCAAATATGTATAAGTATGGAGTATTTACACACATATATGTATACATATCACCCAGAAGATATCCAGAATGTTAGATACAACTGTGGTAACATTTACCGGTACTTGGTCGTCCAGTCAGGATCCATCATCATCCCAGGCCTACCACGCTTCCTCTCGTTCCTCTTCAGTACCTCCATGCCTGGGGAGATCAGGCATGGTCTCCTTCCTGGTCTTCCTCCTGTAGCGCTCCATCTGCTTCTCCTGGGCCTTTTCGATGTTATCTCGGACCTGGGAACATTTAATAACATAACGTGCATGTGAGGAGAGCTCCTATGATCTAAAAACAAGCTTACTGTCCTGTGTTTTTTAGTTTACCTCTTCAAACACCTCCTCATCCATCATGGCTTGTTGCTGCATGTTGGCCTCCATATCCTCCTCTGCCGTTGGCATGACTGGAGCCTCATCAGACATGTCTCCTGAGATCTAATACAGGCCCAAAATCATTGAGGAAAACTGACAGTTAACACAAAATACAATCTTTGTCAAGCATAATCGATTAACATAGTACAACTTTTCTAAAGTGTGAACCTGGAGAAAATTAGCTATACATTCAGAACCAAAAGATTTTAACGTACCTCAGTAAACAGCCTTGGCTCCCGGCCATACATCAGGCGGAACGGCGAGAACCTAGAAGAAGATTGAACAGAGGAGTTATGAGAGAACAAAATTTCTTTCAAATTATCCTCCCACCTGTCTTGATATCCATCAAGGGTCTTGCCGATGGACCTCTTCAGGGTTTGGTTTGTACGTTCGTCCAATCCTGTTTAAATAAAGTGAGTAAATTAATTCCTTGAGTTAACAGCAGGTCATTCAATTAATTTAGTCCAGGCCATTCAGTTATCAATAATTAAAAACAAACAAAAAAGCATGATTGGCTTACAAACCATTTGTCTGAGGGTGGTAAGCTGAGGTCATGCGATGGTTGACCCCGCACCTCTGAAACAGGTCATCATTAACCTTGATCAAGAAACAAGTGAACAGTTACACATTGGCATTTACAGTCAAAAGGCATTTTATCGTAGTTCAATCACATAGATGCCTGGTACCTTGTTCCAACTCCTGGCCTTGGTCAGTCAAGATGACCTCAGGGGTGCCGTGGGTAAGGAAAATGTCCATCATCGCCTAGTTAGTATAAACACAGTTAATGAGGAGTATGAATAAAATCATATGTATTTCACCACCACACCTACATAGATATACTCGAAAACATACACACCTGTGAGGTCTCCACTGCAGTTTTCTCCCTGATGGGTCTGGCCTCTACCCACTTTGTGAAGAAGTCCGTGGCCGTCAGACAGTATCGGTTCCTGTTCTTCGATGTCTTGAATGGCCTGATGAGGTCAACACCTTAGTTTGTAAAGACAGAGGAAACTTAAGCAATAGTTCCACATTTGATTGAAATGCTACCTTCTTAATGATGAATAGTCATACCAATCATGTGCAACGGTGCCACTGGTTTGATTGGCTTTATCTCTGGTGCCTCCATCTTAACCCGATCAAACTTTTGGCACGGGACACAGGTGCTGATCTATAAGTGAAGGTGAATTAAAGCAGAAAAAGGTGTATTTAACGTCAGAAAGGTTTTGACAGGGGTCGCAATTACACCATTCAGTTTCAATTGTAAATACATAAAAATGCTTAAAGTTGCACCAAATATGATAATGCTGTACCATACTAGATATGATTAGGCTGTACCACAGCTATAATTGTAATAAATTATACATTTAATACATTACGTATACAAGATCATTATGATACATTATAAGGCATTTAATGTCACAACAATTAAAACTATACAGTGCAGAGACAGGGCCTAAAATGGATCAACTTACCCATTTCTCCACATCCAGTCTGACACTATGCCAGTAGAAGCGCTGCCTAATCTTCTCCACCATTCGGTTCCGTCCAAAGTGGCCGGCGTGGACCACTGTGAGGATGGGCACCTTCTCCTCCTCAGAGGATACAACCCTCCACAGTGACGAGCCATCCGTTCCCATGTAGTACAAGGTGTCAACCTACAAGAAAGGAAGATAGGGATATATCTACATACTAAACATCTAAAAGATCATTTGAACAACAGTAAAGAAATATGAAATTTGTAGGTTAAAATATGAAATGTGTTGTCATTAACATTTCTGAGCGTTAAACTAATGTCTTCCCTCATCTGAGACATTTCTACTAAATAGCGCTGGGCAGCATGAGGTGGCAGTGTCTTTCTCTGAGGTAAATTTTAGGTAGCTATCCAGCTGACTTTATGACACTAGCTAGTCATCTGGCTACCATGATTGGATAGCCATCTCTACTTACAAATGAAATTAGTGCATTCAACACAGCTGACATTACACATAAGTTCCTCAAATCATTTTTATGCATTAACTAGAAATTATTTTCACCTTGGAGGGTGTATCTCTGGGCAGCTTTTCTGATGGCTGACACCCCTCCTGTACTTCTCCATGCTAGAAAGATAAAAGAAAATGTCATCAAACGACACCATGGTGTTTTAATCTAACAAACAACCTGACTAAAAACGTTATAATTAACAAGGCAATGATGTAGGATGGCAAAAACTGTCTGCCTAGACTACTTTAGTGAAAGCTGTCAGTCAGCTATCTAAGGTAGCTTTCAGTTAAAATGATGTAGATTATTCAATTGAGTTTAAGTGAAATATCTCTTCGTTTAAAAAATATACAACAAATGTTAAAAAAAAGTGTAATGTGACAAAAGTTTTCGTCGTTGTCATATTGCCAGATGCCAGTTGTCAAGCGCAGTCTTCTCCTTCCAAGCTCCTCTGAGGGAACCCATTTCTCCACATCCAGTCTGATGCTATGCCAGTAGAATCTAACAACTTTCTGTCCACAGGAGGGTACAACAGCGAACGCATAGCAACCAACATAGCAAAAACGTTAAAATTCTACAGTAAACACTGATCAGCTGATTCGGAACCGGACCAATTTGCCCGGCAACAAATTTCTGTCCACACATGACCAAATAGGATAGGTAGATAGCAGTCTAGCATACGTCATCTGGAACAATTTGCCCAGCAACAAGTTTCTGCCCACACACGACCAACTTGGCTTGGTAGCTAGCAATCTTCTTAATATGTTATCTTACGTTTGTCTAGCCTGTTTGCCATGATTTTCTGGTCCTGAAGTCCAGTCGCCACACAAGACCAACTTAGCTAGATAGCAAGCAATCTAGCATCTATTCTTAGTATGTTATAGCTAGTTAATGAACAGTTTTCTACCTGGTAGCCAATGTTATCTAGTTATGTTATGTTTTCAACTTGGTAGCCAACGTTACCTTGATTACTAGCCTCATTAACTGTTTAATGCAGTTTTACGACTTGCCGGCTTCTCATTTGTTTTTGTCATTCCTATGGCAGACACAATCTGAATTAAGTGAAACTTTTGCCAATCAGAAAATCTCATATACAGCTCATAGACGGGTATAAACCCTACTACAATTATGTTCACAGGCAACATACAAACTCACTAGCTGTCTCTGATATCTATTTGCCATTTACCATTGATTAACAAGTATTTCGTGAGCGAATTACACAAAGCCTAACTATAATACGCTACAGTATTCTATTTTATTAACTATAACTGTATTATGCATATTATATATGGCTCCTTGAATATTTAAAAGTATGTTCCTCGTTCTTTGACATGACACCGCTTGTTTTCAATGGGGCTACACAAAGACTTTAATATTAGGTAATGGCTTGAGTGGAACGCTGATCGGCTGTTCAGAGCTCGATTGTTGCGTCAGCCCGGAACTTTTTCCCCGTGACACCCCATCTGGCCATAAAGCCATGGGTTCCATGGTGTAACGGTTAGCATGCTTTCTGTATACAGTGATGTGAGTTGAAATCTCAGTGGGACCTTTGCTCTTCAAGCCAGGATATTGCTCTCTGGGTGCAATGCATAGTAAAGCAACACTTGAGCTGCTGCTCTTGCAACTATCATGTATGAGGAAAATGTACACTTCCAATGACTCCCACTGTTTGGTTAATGGCTAGGTTGTATCATATGTAAATCACTTACACATGAAAATTAGGTAAGATGTTGCTCTCTGAGTGCAATGGATAGAGAAACAAGATTTGAGATCCTGCTCTTGCCTACAAGTGAGAACATCCCATGATTGTGTGTGACTAGGGTTACACTGAAAACGACCCATATTGTTTGGCCTGTGATTGCAGCTGCATCATATGTAAGTCCTAAAGACACAAAAATGAGTCAAGATATTCCTCTGTGAGCAGGGAAATCCAGCTATCATGCGTGAAAAGGGTCACACTTGAAATGACCCGATTGTGGTTCAGGCTGCAACATATGCAGGTCACAAAGACATGCAAATTTGCCAAGATGTTGCTCTCTGAGTGCATTGCAAAGATACACAACACGAGCTCCTGCTCTTGCTTACAAGTGATGAAATTAAAAGGGTTACAATTGAAATGACCCTTGTTTGGCCTGTGATTGGGTTTCATCCTATGTAAGTCACAAACACATGAAAATCAGCCAGGATGCAGCTCTCTGAGTGCAATGGATAAGAAAACAGCTTGATGAAATAATGCATTGTGTTTAATAGAAAGTGAATGCCCATATTTTCCCACAGGGTTGGTAATTGTACTGTGGTTCATGTGGCATGTTCTTTTGTATTGCGTAGGCAGCATGGGGGCAGTGTGCTCTTTTCCAAGAAGCACAGACACCTGAGGAAAGGATTTGAGAGGTAAATTCATTCCACTTTCAATTCACGTGGTTCTCTTTACACAGACGACAGGTAGCAGGTCATTAACAAGAAGCGACAGCATCCTTTTGTTATTTCAATACACATTAAAGGAGTTACAGGAATGATTGTTCAAAACAGTCAAATACTCGCCAGAAAGGTCTCCCAACTGGCTTCAGACACTAACAGTCACAGGAGTGTTTGTTCAAGATTTACACGTTTAAAACTGCACATGTAACCACATACTAATGCCACTGATTGTCACGGAGAGCATTACTAGTACAACAAATACACACACACAAACGTTAACTGTGTTGTACTGGCAAAACTTTTGGACACAGACGCTATTGTTCTCCAGGATGCCGCCGGTAGTTGCAGCAGCGTTTGCTCTAGCTTTATATATGTTTTTGATTACGTAAGAGAGACTGTACGGCAAAAGGCAAAATCCCATTCATGTCAATGACGGTAAAGTTAGTGCTTGACTCCCGTCCCGTACTGGCAAAGAACTTCACCATCTAACCACATATTAATGACACTGATTTTCACGGCGAGCCTTTCTAGTACGACAAATAAGCACACCGAAGTTAACTGTGCTGTACTGAAGAATCTTATCAAGTGTAAAAATAGCTAGACACCGATGTGTACAACCTGTCGCCCGGGATGCTTAGCTTAGCTTAGACGTTGTCGGTGACTTGCTGCGCCGCGGACGTCAACTGTAGCAGCCGGTGAACGGTGAGCCTCTCCCGCCTCCGCTGAACATTAGCGATCCAACTGCCAGAGTCCTCTTATTGTTGCTGTCTTGCCCGTCTTTTGCATGAACACTTATGTCCTTTTAACATTAACGATTCCAGTTTCCTTCTCTTTTCATCAACAACACACCTTCTTTCTCTTTAACATTAACAACTCGCGTTCTTTTTCCAACATTCCCACGTCGTTTGTCCCGCCCCCAAAACCTCATCCCCCTGCCTTATTTGTTTTTTTAGACAGGTTCCGTTCCCCACCGTTACAATACAATTGAAAGAAATGATGACTGACATTACTACGGCTGCTGGCAACCAACACCGGAGCTTCCCAAGTACCGTGGCCAGCTCGCTCTCATCGCGTCAAAATATAGCATCCCTCCACACCTATTACCTGGCAAAACCTCTCTCGTTAGTTAAAACAGACCCATTGTCACTCCTCATTCAGCATCATATCCTCAGCAACTTGAATTCCAATTGTAAGACTGCCAGGCAAAACTTTTGAACACAGACGCTGTTGTTCCCCAGTGTGACGCCGATAGTTGCAGCAGCGTTTGCTCCAGCTTTATATGTTTTTGACCACGTCACAGAGACTACAAGGCAAAAGGCAAAATCCCATTCATGTCAATGACGGTAGTTAGTGCTCGACTCCCGTCTCGTACTGGCAAGGAACTTCACCATCTAACCACATATTAATGACACTGATTTTCACGGCGAGCCTTACCAGTAGGAGAATCAAACACACCAAAGTTAACTGTGCTGTACTGAAGAATCTTATCAAGTGTAAAAATAGCTAGACACCGATGTGTACAATCTGCCTCCCTAGCCGGATCCTCACGACTCACAACGCACCTCCTAAACTTCCTACGACTGCAAGCAGCTGAAATACACTCGGTTTGCTTACATACAATTGAAGAATACGATTATTAACTTGACCACGGCCAAAATCACCAGGGTATGTAAACTTTTCATCAGGGTCATTTGGATGTTTTTTGTTGTCATTATGATTTAAAAATAAAAAACACAGTTGTTTATCAATAAATGGCTTCACCCGACCACTGACCATGAGTGGAAAAAAGTTTTTGTGTTATCATTCATATTCTCTGAAAAAAGGCCAAGAAAGCAAAAATTCTGCCGGGGTATGTAAACTTTTGAGCACAACTGTACATGCCATGTCCCTTATGTAACAAAACTTTGGCAACAGCTCAGCCAGTGTTTAGTCCTCAATGAGACAGTTGCAGATAATAACATGTTCACGTTTTCGTAATGTCATTGTTATTATATAAACAAGATAATATTGTACGTAATTGGATAGTTTTTGTATCGCTTCCCGTTCATTGATGTCTTGAATGGCCCAATGAGGTCGACACCTGAGTTTGTACAGACAGACAGAGGAAACTCATGAATCAATAGCTCTAAATTTGACTGCAATGCAAGCTTTCACACGATGAATGTTCATACCAATAATGTTCCACGGTGCCACTGGTTTGATCCGCTTCACCTCTGGTGCCTCCGTCTTAACCCGATCAAACTTTTGGCACGGGACACAGGTGCTGATCTACAAGTAAAGGTGCAGTAAAGCAAAAAAAAAAAAAAAAAAGCTGTATTAAACTCCAGAAAGGTTTTGACTGAGGTTATAATTACACTGTACAGTTTCTATTGTACATGCATAAAAATGTTTAAAGATATACTAGATACGATTAGGCTGTACCACAGCTATCATTATAATACATTATACCTTTGAGACATTATGTATACAATATCATTGCAACACATTATAAGGCATTTTATGTCACAATAATCAAAACTATACAGTGCACATTTGAGACAGGAAGCAATATGGATCAACTTACCCATTACTCCACATCCTCTCTGATGTTATGCCAGTAGAACCGCTGCCCAATCTTCCCCACCACGCAGTTACGTCCAAAGTGGCCAGCGTGGACCTCCGTGAGGATGGCCACCTTCTCCTCCTCGGAAGGTAAAACTCTCCCCAGGGGCGAGCCATCCGTCCCCTTGTAGTACAAGATGTCACCTGCAAGGAAGAAATATAGGGATACATCCATTTAGTTGCTACTGCTGTGATGGATCAGCTAGATCATCACAGGATCGAAGGATTCCTTGTGTTTGTTTATGTGAAATCATGATTCCAAACAGCAGAATGACAGTAACTGACATTTCAATGCATAAGAAGAGCTGGTGTGGACGAGAAGCGTGATTGGCTCAGGTATCCTGGGTATCAGTCAAAGTTAAATACCTCATGGATAGCCACTGTCGATTTTGATGGCGGTAGAAGCGGATTAACTGTTCCAATTTTCTTAACATCTCCTCCTTCCCTACCCAAGCTCAGCCATTCATTCTTCCCAACAGCAATCAGGCTCCTTTCTTGTGCTCAGAACAGCTGATTCCATCAGGCAAATCACCTGTGAGTCCTGTCCACCTAGGCGTATGTCCCGGGTAAACTGGCCTTCTGGTTACAGAATCCCATTTTATTTGTACTTTTCCTATTTTTCCTTATCAAACACCTTCCAAATCCTGTTAATTCGGTCTCACTGGGAATCCATACTTTTGGATTTTTCCTCCCTGCCCAGGAAGTAATATTTTGTCGTATTTCACTCCCCCCGCCTGGCTGAATCTTAAAGGGATAGTGTCACATGCAAAATGTAGTTTTTATTTTTTATTTTTTGAACTAGTTCATCACTATGTATGCTCTAATCGCCATAGATGCATTTAAAATAAATAAATAAATAAATAAATAAATGACAGACAGTGAGCAGGAAAAGAGCACTCACACAAACACATATTTTTCACACTTTTGATAGGTGTGACTGGGCTCAGGGATTGGCAGTGGATGGGCAATTAGCCCCACCAAGAGCATAGACTTTGCGGGCCAGGGATATCGGAGTCTTGGCCCACACCAGTCGCAAACTATGCCGCTGTTTCGTTTGGTCCTTGTCCAGGGCACGGCTGTCCAAGGATGGCTCTCCCTTTCGGGGAATAATCAATTTACAGCAGAGGAGAGGTATCTGAATGAAACATCCATTTATTCATTTTACATCAGATGAACGCCACAGACAGGAATTTCTCTCCACTAAACATGACTTTTTCTGAGTTGTGTTACATCAGATATAACGCAAGATGCTCAAACAGGTGCACATAATTAGGGTTACACTTAAAATGACCCCTATGGCCAATGGTTGGGGTTATGTCACAAAGTCCCAAACATGGGAAAAGCAGCCAGGATATTGCTCTCTGAGTGCAATGCATGGGAAAGCAAAGCTTGAGCTACTGCTCTTGCAACTGTCATGTATGAGAAAATGTATTCTTCCAATGACTCCTACTGTTTGGCGAATGGCTAGGGTTGTATTATATGCAAATCACTTACACATGAAAATTAGGCCAGATGTTGCTCTCTGAGTGCAATGGATAGAGAAACAAGACTTGAGATCCTGCTCTTGCCGACGAATGAGAACATCCCACGATTGTGGGTAACTAGGGTTACACTGAAAATGACCCCTGTTGTTTGGCCTGTGATTGCAGCTGTATCATATGTAAGTCCTAAAGACACAAAAATGAGTCAAGATTCTGCTCTGTGAGCAGAAACATCCAACTATCATGTGTGAAAAGGGTTTCACTTGAAATGACCCCTTATTGTTTGGCCTGTGATTGGGTGTCAAGTCCCTATGTAAGTCCCAAACACATGAAAATCAGCCAGGATGCTGCACTCTGAGTGCAATGGATAAGAAAACAGCTTGATAAAATGCATTATGAGGAATAGAAAGTGAATGCCCATATTTTCCCACAGGGTTGGTAATTGTACTGTGGTTCATGTGGCATGTTCTTTTGTATTGCGTAGGCAGCATGGGGGCAGTGTGCTCTTTTCCAAGAAGCACAGACACCTGAGGAAAGGATTTGAGAGGAAAATTCATTCCACTTTCAATTCACGTGGTTCTCTTTACACAGACGACAGGTAGCAGGTCATTAACAAGAAGCGACAGCATCCTTTTGTTATTTCAATACACATTAAAGGAGTTACAGGAATGTTTGTTCAAGACTGTCAAATACTCGCCAGAAAGGTCTCCCAACTGGCTTCAGACGCTACCAGTCACAGGAGAGTTTGTTCAAGATTTATACATGTTTTAATCTGCACATGTAACCACATACTAATGCCACTGATTGTCACGGAGAGCATTACTAGTACAACAAATACACACACACAAACGTTAACTGTGTTGTACTGGCAAAACTTTTGAACACAGACGCTGTTGTTCCCCAGTGTGACGCCGATAGTTGCAGCAGCGTTTGCTCCAGCTTTATATGTTTTTGACCACGTCACAGAGACTACACGGCAAAAGGCAAAATCCCATTCATGTCAATGACGGTAGTTAGTGCTCGACTCCCGTCTCGTACTGGCAAGGAACTTCACCATCTAACCACATATTAATGACACTGATTTTCACGGCGAGCCTTACTAGCACGAGAATCAAACACACCAAAGTTAACTGTGCTGTACTGAAGAATCTTATCAAGTGTAAAAATAACTAGTCACCGATGTGTACAATCTGCCTCCCTAGCCGGATCCTCACGACTCACAACGCACCTCCTAAACTTCCTACGACTGCAAGCAGCTGAAATACACTCGGTTTGCTTACATACAATTGAAGAATACGATTATTAACTTGACTACGGCCGCTGGTAACCAACACCGGAGCTTCCCAAGTACCGTAGCCAGCTCGCTCTCATCGCGTCAAAATATAGCATTCCTCCACACCTATTACCTGGCAAAACCTCTCTCGTTAATTAAAACAAACCCATTGTCACTCCTCATTCAGCATCATATCCTCAGCAACTCGAATCCTAATTGTAAGACTGCTAGGCAAAACTTTTGAACACAGACGCTGTTGTTCCCCAGTGTGACGCCGATAGTTGCAGCAGCGTTTGCTCCAGCTTTATATGTTTTTGACCACGTCACAGAGACTACACGGCAAAAGGCAAAATCCCATTCATGTCAATGACGGTAGTTAGTGCTCGACTCCCGTCTCGTACTAGACACCGATGTGTACAATCTGCCTCCCTAGCCGGATCCTCACGACTCACAACGCACCTCCTAAACTTCCTACGACTGCAAGCAGCTGAAATACACTCGGTTTGCTTACATACAATTGAAGAATACGATTATTAACTTGACTACGGCCGCTGGTAACCAACACCGGAGCTTCCCAAGTACCGTAGCCAGCTCGCTCTCATCGCGTCAAAATATAGCATTCCTCCACACCTATTACCTGGCAAAACCTCTCTCGTTAATTAAAACAAACCCATTGTCACTCCTCATTCAGCATCATATCCTCAGCAACTCGAATCCTAATTGTAAGACTGCCAGGCAAAACTTTTGAACACAGACACTGTTGTTCCCCAGTGTGACGCCGATAGTTGCAGCAGCGTTTGCTCCAGCTTTATATGTTTTTGACCACGTCACAGAGACTACACGGCAAAAGGCAAAATCCCATTCATGTCAATGACGGTAGTTAGTGCTCGACTCCCGTCTCGTACTAGACACCGATGTGTACAATCTGCCTCCCTAGCCGGATCCTCACGACTCACAACGCACCTCCTAAACTTCCTACGACTGCAAGCAGCTGAAATACACTCGGTTTGCTTACATACAATTGAAGAATACGATTATTAACTTGACTACGGCCGCTGGTAACCAACACCGGAGCTTCCCAAGTACCGTAGCCAGCTCGCTCTCATCGCGTCAAAATATAGCATTCCTCCACACCTATTACCTGGCAAAACCTCTCTCGTTAATTAAAACAAACCCATTGTCACTCCTCATTCAGCATCATATCCTCAGCAACTCGAATCCTAATTGTAAGACTGCCAGGCAAAACTTTTGAACACAGACGCTGTTGTTCCCCAGTGTGACGCCGATAGTTGCAGCAGCGTTTGCTCCAGCTTTATATGTTTTTGACCACGTCACAGAGACTACACGGCAAAAGGCAAAATCCCATTCATGTCAATGACGGTAGTTAGTGCTCGACTCCCGTCTCGTACTAGACACCGATGTGTACAATCTGCCTCCCTAGCCGGATCCTCACGACTCACAACGCACCTCCTAAACTTCCTAACGACTGCAAGCAGCTGAAATACACTCGGTTTGCTTACATACAATTGAAGAATACGATTATTAACTTGACTACGGCCGCTGGTAACCAACACCGGAGCTTCCCAAGTACCGTAGCCAGCTCGCTCTCATCGCGTCAAAATATAGCATCCCTCCACACCTATTACCTGGCAAAACCTCTCTCGTTAATTAAAACAAACCCATTGTCACTCCTCATTCAGCATCATATCCTCAGCAACTCGAATCCTAATTGTAAGACTGCCAGGCAAAACTTTTGAACACAGACGCTGTTGTTCCCCAGTGTGACGCCGATAGTTGCAGCAGCGTTTGCTCCAGCTTTATATGTTTTTGACCACGTCACAGAGACTACACGGCAAAAGGCAAAATCCCATTCATGTCAATGACGGTAGTTAGTGCTCGACTCCCGTCTCGTACTGGCAAGGAACTTCACCATCTAACCACATATTAATGACACTGATTTTCACGGCGAGCCTTACTAGCACGAGAATCAAACACACCAAAGTTAACTGTGCTGTACTGAAGAATCTTATCAAGTGTAAAAATACTAGACACCGATGTGTACAATCTGCCTCCCTAGCCGGATCCTCACGACTCACAACGCACCTCCTAAACTTCCTACGACTGCAAGCAGCTGAAATACACTCGGTTTGCTTACATACAATTGAAGAATACGATTATTAACTTGACTACGGCCGCTGGTAACCAACACCGGAGCTTCCCAAGTACCGTAGCCAGCTCGCTCTCATCGCGTCAAAATATAGCATTCCTCCACACCTATTACCTGGCAAAACCTCTCTCGTTAATTAAAACAAACCCATTGTCACTCCTCATTCAGCATCATATCCTCAGCAACTCGAATCCTAATTGTAAGACTGCTAGGCAAAACTTTTGAACACAGACGCTGTTGTTCCCCAGTGTGACGCCGATAGTTGCAGCAGCGTTTGCTCCAGCTTTATATGTTTTTGACCACGTCACAGAGACTACACGGCAAAAGGCAAAATCCCATTCATGTCAATGACGGTAGTTAGTGCTCGACTCCCGTCTCGTACTAGACACCGATGTGTACAATCTGCCTCCCTAGCCGGATCCTCACGACTCACAACGCACCTCCTAAACTTCCTACGACTGCAAGCAGCTGAAATACACTCGGTTTGCTTACATACAATTGAAGAATACGATTATTAACTTGACTACGGCCGCTGGTAACCAACACCGGAGCTTCCCAAGTACCGTAGCCAGCTCGCTCTCATCGCGTCAAAATATAGCATTCCTCCACACCTATTACCTGGCAAAACCTCTCTCGTTAATTAAAACAAACCCATTGTCACTCCTCATTCAGCATCATATCCTCAGCAACTCGAATCCTAATTGTAAGACTGCCAGGCAAAACTTTTGAACACAGACACTGTTGTTCCCCAGTGTGACGCCGATAGTTGCAGCAGCGTTTGCTCCAGCTTTATATGTTTTTGACCACGTCACAGAGACTACACGGCAAAAGGCAAAATCCCATTCATGTCAATGACGGTAGTTAGTGCTCGACTCCCGTCTCGTACTAGACACCGATGTGTACAATCTGCCTCCCTAGCCGGATCCTCACGACTCACAACGCACCTCCTAAACTTCCTACGACTGCAAGCAGCTGAAATACACTCGGTTTGCTTACATACAATTGAAGAATACGATTATTAACTTGACTACGGCCGCTGGTAACCAACACCGGAGCTTCCCAAGTACCGTAGCCAGCTCGCTCTCATCGCGTCAAAATATAGCATCCCTCCACACCTATTACCTGGCAAAACCTCTCTCGTTAGTTAAAACAGACCCATTGTCACTCCTCATTCAGCATCATATCCTCAGTACTCGAATTCCAATTGTAAGACTGCCAGGCAAAACTTTTGAACACAGACGCTGTTGTTCCCCAGTGTGACGCCGATAGTTGCAGCAGCGTTTGCTCCAGCTTTATATGTTTTTGACCACGTCACAGAGACTACACGGCAAAAGGCAAAATCCCATTCATGTCAATGACGGTAAAGTTAGTGCTTGACTCCCGTCTCGTACTGGCAAGGAACTTAACCATCTAACCACATATTAATGACACTGATTTTCACTGCGAGCCTTACCAGTACGAGAATCAAACACACCAAAGTTAACTGTGCTGTACTGAAGAATCTTATCAAGTGTAAAAATAGCTAGACACCGATGTGTACAATCTGCCTCCCTAGCCGGATCCTCACGACTCACAACGCACCTCCTAAACTTCCTACGACTGCAAGCAGCTGAAATACACTCGGTTTGCTTACATACAATTGAAGAATACCATTATTAACTTGACTACGGCCAAAATCACCAGGGTATGTAAACTTTTCATCAGGGTCATTTGGATGTTTTTTGTTGTCATTATGATTTAAAAATAAAAAACACAGTTGTTTATCAATAAATGGCTTCACCCGACCACTGACCATGAGTGGAAAAAAGTTTTTGTGTTATCATTCATATTCTCTGAAAAAAGGCCAAGAAAGCAAAAATTCTGCCGGGATATGTAAACTTTTGAGCACAACTGTACATGCCATGTCCCTTATGTAACAAAACTTTGGCAACAGCTCAGCCAGTGTTTAGTCCTCAATGAGACAGTTGCAGATAATAACATGTTCACGTTTTCGTAATGTCATTGTTATTATATAAACAAGATAATATTGTACGTAATTGGATAGTTTTTGTATCGCTTCCCGTTCATTGATGTCTTGAATGGCCCAATGAGGTCGACACCTGAGTTTGTACAGACAGACAGAGGAAACTCATGAATCAATAGCTCTAAATTTGACTGCAATGCAAGCTTTCACACGATGAATGTTCATACCAATAATGTTCCACGGTGCCACTGGTTTGATCCGCTTCACCTCTGGTGCCTCCGTCTTAACCCGATCAAACTTTTGGCACGGGACACAGGTGCTGATCTACAAGTAAAGGTGCAGTAAAGCAAAAAAAAAAAAAAAAAAAAAGCTGTATTAAACTCCAGAAAGGTTTTGACTGAGGTTATAATTACACTGTACAGTTTCTATTGTACATGCATAAAAATGTTTAAAGATATACTAGATACGATTAGGCTGTACCACAGCTATCATTATAATACATTATACCTTTGAGACATTATGTATACAATATCATTGCAACACATTATAAGGCATTTTATGTCACAATAATCAAAACTATACAGTGCACATTTGAGACAGGAAGCAATATGGATCAACTTACCCATTACTCCACATCCTCTCTGATGTTATGCCAGTAGAACCGCTGCCCAATCTTCCCCACCACGCAGTTACGTCCAAAGTGGCCAGCGTGGACCTCCGTGAGGATGGCCACCTTCTCCTCCTCGGAAGGTAAAACTCTCCCCAGGGGCGAGCCATCCGTCCCCTTGTAGTACAAGATGTCACCTGCAAGGAAGAAATATAGGGATACATCCATTTAGTTGCTACTGCTGTGATGGATCAGCTAGATCATCACAGGATCGAAGGATTCCTTGTGTTTGTTTATGTGAAATCATGATTCCAAACAGCAGAATGACAGTAACTGACATTTCAATGCATAAGAAGAGCTGGTGTGGACGAGAAGCGTGATTGGCTCAGGTATCCTGGGTATCAGTCAAAGTTAAATACCTCATGGATAGCCACTGTCGATTTTGATGGCGGTAGAAGCGGATTAACTGTTCCAATTTTCTTAACATCTCCTCCTTCCCTACCCAAGCTCAGCCATTCATTCTTCCCAACAGCAATCAGGCTCCTTTCTTGTGCTCAGAACAGCTGATTCCATCAGGCAAATCACCTGTGAGTCCTGTCCACCTAGGCGTATGTCCCGGGTAAACTGGCCTTCTGGTTACAGAATCCCATTTTATTTGTACTTTTCCTATTTTTCCTTATCAAACACCTTCCAAATCCTGTTAATTCGGTCTCACTGGGAATCCATACTTTTGGATTTTTCCTCCCTGCCCAGGAAGTAATATTTTGTCGTATTTCACTCCCCCCGCCTGGCTGAATCTTAAAGGGATAGTGTCACATGCAAAATGTAGTTTTTATTTTTTATTTTTTGAACTAGTTCATCACTATGTATGCTCTAATCGCCATAGATGCATTTAAAATAAATAAATAAATAAATAAATAAATGACAGACAGTGAGCAGGAAAAGAGCACTCACACAAACACATATTTTTCACACTTTTGATAGGTGTGACTGGGCTCAGGGATTGGCAGTGGATGGGCAATTAGCCCCACCAAGAGCATAGACTTTGCGGGCCAGGGATATCGGAGTCTTGGCCCACACCAGTCGCAAACTATGCCGCTGTTTCGTTTGGTCCTTGTCCAGGGCACGGCTGTCCAAGGATGGCTCTCCCTTTCGGGGAATAATCAATTTACAGCAGAGGAGAGGTATCTGAATGAAACATCCATTTATTCATTTTACATCAGATGAACGCCACAGACAGGAATTTCTCTCCACTAAACATGACTTTTTCTGAGTTGTGTTACATCAGATATAACGCAAGATGCTCAAACAGGTGCACATAATTAGGGTTACACTTAAAATGACCCCTATGGCCAATGGTTGGGGTTATGTCACAAAGTCCCAAACATGGGAAAAGCAGCCAGGATATTGCTCTCTGAGTGCAATGCATGGGAAAGCAAAGCTTGAGCTACTGCTCTTGCAACTGTCATGTATGAGAAAATGTATTCTTCCAATGACTCCTACTGTTTGGCGAATGGCTAGGGTTGTATTATATGCAAATCACTTACACATGAAAATTAGGCCAGATGTTGCTCTCTGAGTGCAATGGATAGAGAAACAAGACTTGAGATCCTGCTCTTGCCGACGAATGAGAACATCCCACGATTGTGGGTAACTAGGGTTACACTGAAAATGACCCCTGTTGTTTGGCCTGTGATTGCAGCTGTATCATATGTAAGTCCTAAAGACACAAAAATGAGTCAAGATTCTGCTCTGTGAGCAGAAACATCCAACTATCATGTGTGAAAAGGGTTTCACTTGAAATGACCCCTTATTGTTTGGCCTGTGATTGGGTGTCAAGTCCCTATGTAAGTCCCAAACACATGAAAATCAGCCAGGATGCTGCACTCTGAGTGCAATGGATAAGAAAACAGCTTGATAAAATGCATTATGAGGAATAGAAAGTGAATGCCCATATTTTCCCACAGGGTTGGTAATTGTACTGTGGTTCATGTGGCATGTTCTTTTGTATTGCGTAGGCAGCATGGGGGCAGTGTGCTCTTTTCCAAGAAGCACAGACACCTGAGGAAAGGATTTGAGAGGAAAATTCATTCCACTTTTAATTCACGTGGTTCTCTTTACACAGACGACAGGTAGCAGGTCATTAACAAGAAGCGACAGCATCCTTTTGTTATTTCAATACACATTAAAGGAGTTACAGGAATGTTTGTTCAAGACTGTCAAATACTCGCCAGAAAGGTCTCCCAACTGGCTTCAGACGCTACCAGTCACAGGAGAGTTTGTTCAAGATTTATACATGTTTTAATCTGCACATGTAACCACATACTAATGCCACTGATTGTCACGGAGAGCATTACTAGTACAACAAATACACACACACAAACGTTAACTGTGTTGTACTGGCAAAACTTTTGAACACAGACGCTGTTGTTCCCCAGTGTGACGCCGATAGTTGCAGCAGCGTTTGCTCCAGCTTTATATGTTTTTGACCACGTCACAGAGACTACACGGCAAAAGGCAAAATCCCATTCATGTCAATGACGGTAGTTAGTGCTCGACTCCCGTCTCGTACTGGCAAGGAACTTCACCATCTAACCACATATTAATGACACTGATTTTCACGGCGAGCCTTACTAGCACGAGAATCAAACACACCAAAGTTAACTGTGCTGTACTGAAGAATCTTATCAAGTGTAAAAATAACTAGTCACCGATGTGTACAATCTGCCTCCCTAGCCGGATCCTCACGACTCACAACGCACCTCCTAAACTTCCTACGACTGCAAGCAGCTGAAATACACTCGGTTTGCTTACATACAATTGAAGAATACGATTATTAACTTGACTACGGCCGCTGGTAACCAACACCGGAGCTTCCCAAGTACCGTAGCCAGCTCGCTCTCATCGCGTCAAAATATAGCATTCCTCCACACCTATTACCTGGCAAAACCTCTCTCGTTAATTAAAACAAACCCATTGTCACTCCTCATTCAGCATCATATCCTCAGCAACTCGAATCCTAATTGTAAGACTGCTAGGCAAAACTTTTGAACACAGACGCTGTTGTTCCCCAGTGTGACGCCGATAGTTGCAGCAGCGTTTGCTCCAGCTTTATATGTTTTTGACCACGTCACAGAGACTACACGGCAAAAGGCAAAATCCCATTCATGTCAATGACGGTAGTTAGTGCTCGACTCCCGTCTCGTACTAGACACCGATGTGTACAATCTGCCTCCCTAGCCGGATCCTCACGACTCACAACGCACCTCCTAAACTTCCTACGACTGCAAGCAGCTGAAATACACTCGGTTTGCTTACATACAATTGAAGAATACGATTATTAACTTGACTACGGCCGCTGGTAACCAACACCGGAGCTTCCCAAGTACCGTAGCCAGCTCGCTCTCATCGCGTCAAAATATAGCATTCCTCCACACCTATTACCTGGCAAAACCTCTCTCGTTAATTAAAACAAACCCATTGTCACTCCTCATTCAGCATCATATCCTCAGCAACTCGAATCCTAATTGTAAGACTGCCAGGCAAAACTTTTGAACACAGACACTGTTGTTCCCCAGTGTGACGCCGATAGTTGCAGCAGCGTTTGCTCCAGCTTTATATGTTTTTGACCACGTCACAGAGACTACACGGCAAAAGGCAAAATCCCATTCATGTCAATGACGGTAGTTAGTGCTCGACTCCCGTCTCGTACTAGACACCGATGTGTACAATCTGCCTCCCTAGCCGGATCCTCACGACTCACAACGCACCTCCTAAACTTCCTACGACTGCAAGCAGCTGAAATACACTCGGTTTGCTTACATACAATTGAAGAATACGATTATTAACTTGACTACGGCCGCTGGTAACCAACACCGGAGCTTCCCAAGTACCGTAGCCAGCTCGCTCTCATCGCGTCAAAATATAGCATTCCTCCACACCTATTACCTGGCAAAACCTCTCTCGTTAATTAAAACAAACCCATTGTCACTCCTCATTCAGCATCATATCCTCAGCAACTCGAATCCTAATTGTAAGACTGCTAGGCAAAACTTTTGAACACAGACGCTGTTGTTCCCCAGTGTGACGCCGATAGTTGCAGCAGCGTTTGCTCCAGCTTTATATGTTTTTGACCACGTCACAGAGACTACACGGCAAAAGGCAAAATCCCATTCATGTCAATGACGGTAGTTAGTGCTCGACTCCCGTCTCGTACTAGACACCGATGTGTACAATCTGCCTCCCTAGCCGGATCCTCACGACTCACAACGCACCTCCTAAACTTCCTACGACTGCAAGCAGCTGAAATACACTCGGTTTGCTTACATACAATTGAAGAATACGATTATTAACTTGACTACGGCCGCTGGTAACCAACACCGGAGCTTCCCAAGTACCGTAGCCAGCTCGCTCTCATCGCGTCAAAATATAGCATTCCTCCACACCTATTACCTGGCAAAACCTCTCTCGTTAATTAAAACAAACCCATTGTCACTCCTCATTCAGCATCATATCCTCAGCAACTCGAATCCTAATTGTAAGACTGCCAGGCAAAACTTTTGAACACAGACACTGTTGTTCCCCAGTGTGACGCCGATAGTTGCAGCAGCGTTTGCTCCAGCTTTATATGTTTTTGACCACGTCACAGAGACTACACGGCAAAAGGCAAAATCCCATTCATGTCAATGACGGTAGTTAGTGCTCGACTCCCGTCTCGTACTAGACACCGATGTGTACAATCTGCCTCCCTAGCCGGATCCTCACGACTCACAACGCACCTCCTAAACTTCCTACGACTGCAAGCAGCTGAAATACACTCGGTTTGCTTACATACAATTGAAGAATACGATTATTAACTTGACTACGGCCGCTGGTAACCAACACCGGAGCTTCCCAAGTACCGTAGCCAGCTCGCTCTCATCGCGTCAAAATATAGCATCCCTCCACACCTATTACCTGGCAAAACCTCTCTCGTTAGTTAAAACAGACCCATTGTCACTCCTCATTCAGCATCATATCCTCAGCAACTCGAATTCCAATTGTAAGACTGCCAGGCAAAACTTTTGAACACAGACGCTGTTGTTCCCCAGTGTGACGCCGATAGTTGCAGCAGCGTTTGCTCCAGCTTTATATGTTTTTGACCACGTCACAGAGACTACACGGCAAAAGGCAAAATCCCATTCATGTCAATGACGGTAAAGTTAGTGCTTGACTCCCGTCTCGTACTGGCAAGGAACTTAACCATCTAACCACATATTAATGACACTGATTTTCACTGCGAGCCTTACCAGTACGAGAATCAAACACACCAAAGTTAACTGTGCTGTACTGAAGAATCTTATCAAGTGTAAAAATAGCTAGACACCGATGTGTACAATCTGCCTCCCTAGCCGGATCCTCACGACTCACAACGCACCTCCTAAACTTCCTACGACTGCAAGCAGCTGAAATACACTCGGTTTGCTTACATACAATTGAAGAATACCATTATTAACTTGACTACGGCCAAAATCACCAGGGTATGTAAACTTTTCATCAGGGTCATTTGGATGTTTTTTGTTGTCATTATGATTTAAAAATAAAAAACACAGTTGTTTATCAATAAATGGCTTCACCCGACCACTGACCATGAGTGGAAAAAAGTTTTTGTGTTATCATTCATATTCTCTGAAAAAAGGCCAAGAAAGCAAAAATTCTGCCGGGATATGTAAACTTTTGAGCACAACTGTACATGCCATGTCCCTTATGTAACAAAACTTTGGCAACAGCTCAGCCAGTGTTTAGTCCTCAATGAGACAGTTGCAGATAATAACATGTTCACGTTTTCGTAATGTCATTGTTATTATATAAACAAGATAATATTGTACGTAATTGGATAGTTTTTGTATCGCTTCCCGTTCATTGATGTCTTGAATGGCCCAATGAGGTCGACACCTGAGTTTGTACAGACAGACAGAGGAAACTCATGAATCAATAGCTCTAAATTTGACTGCAATGCAAGCTTTCACACGATGAATGTTCATACCAATAATGTTCCACGGTGCCACTGGTTTGATCCGCTTCACCTCTGGTGCCTCCGTCTTAACCCGATCAAACTTTTGGCACGGGACACAGGTGCTGATCTACAAGTAAAGGTGCAGTAAAGCAAAAAAAAAAAAAAAAAAAAGCTGTATTAAACTCCAGAAAGGTTTTGACTGAGGTTATAATTACACTGTACAGTTTCTATTGTACATGCATAAAAATGTTTAAAGATATACTAGATACGATTAGGCTGTACCACAGCTATCATTATAATACATTATACCTTTGAGACATTATGTATACAATATCATTGCAACACATTATAAGGCATTTTATGTCACAATAATCAAAACTATACAGTGCACATTTGAGACAGGAAGCAATATGGATCAACTTACCCATTACTCCACATCCTCTCTGATGTTATGCCAGTAGAACCGCTGCCCAATCTTCCCCACCACGCAGTTACGTCCAAAGTGGCCAGCGTGGACCTCCGTGAGGATGGCCACCTTCTCCTCCTCGGAAGGTAAAACTCTCCCCAGGGGCGAGCCATCCGTCCCCTTGTAGTACAAGATGTCACCTGCAAGGAAGAAATATAGGGATACATCCATTTAGTTGCTACTGCTGTGATGGATCAGCTAGATCATCACAGGATCGAAGGATTCCTTGTGTTTGTTTATGTGAAATCATGATTCCAAACAGCAGAATGACAGTAACTGACATTTCAATGCATAAGAAGAGCTGGTGTGGACGAGAAGCGTGATTGGCTCAGGTATCCTGGGTATCAGTCAAAGTTAAATACCTCATGGATAGCCACTGTCGATTTTGATGGCGGTAGAAGCGGATTAACTGTTCCAATTTTCTTAACATCTCCTCCTTCCCTACCCAAGCTCAGCCATTCATTCTTCCCAACAGCAATCAGGCTCCTTTCTTGTGCTCAGAACAGCTGATTCCATCAGGCAAATCACCTGTGAGTCCTGTCCACCTAGGCGTATGTCCCGGGTAAACTGGCCTTCTGGTTACAGAATCCCATTTTATTTGTACTTTTCCTATTTTTCCTTATCAAACACCTTCCAAATCCTGTTAATTCGGTCTCACTGGGAATCCATACTTTTGGATTTTTCCTCCCTGCCCAGGAAGTAATATTTTGTCGTATTTCACTCCCCCCGCCTGGCTGAATCTTAAAGGGATAGTGTCACATGCAAAATGTAGTTTTTATTTTTTATTTTTTGAACTAGTTCATCACTATGTATGCTCTAATCGCCATAGATGCATTTAAAATAAATAAATAAATAAATAAATAAATGACAGACAGTGAGCAGGAAAAGAGCACTCACACAAACACATATTTTTCACACTTTTGATAGGTGTGACTGGGCTCAGGGATTGGCAGTGGATGGGCAATTAGCCCCACCAAGAGCATAGACTTTGCGGGCCAGGGATATCGGAGTCTTGGCCCACACCAGTCGCAAACTATGCCGCTGTTTCGTTTGGTCCTTGTCCAGGGCACGGCTGTCCAAGGATGGCTCTCCCTTTCGGGGAATAATCAATTTACAGCAGAGGAGAGGTATCTGAATGAAACATCCATTTATTCATTTTACATCAGATGAACGCCACAGACAGGAATTTCTCTCCACTAAACATGACTTTTTCTGAGTTGTGTTACATCAGATATAACGCAAGATGCTCAAACAGGTGCACATAATTAGGGTTACACTTAAAATGACCCCTATGGCCAATGGTTGGGGTTATGTCACAAAGTCCCAAACATGGGAAAAGCAGCCAGGATATTGCTCTCTGAGTGCAATGCATGGGAAAGCAAAGCTTGAGCTACTGCTCTTGCAACTGTCATGTATGAGAAAATGTATTCTTCCAATGACTCCTACTGTTTGGCGAATGGCTAGGGTTGTATTATATGCAAATCACTTACACATGAAAATTAGGCCAGATGTTGCTCTCTGAGTGCAATGGATAGAGAAACAAGACTTGAGATCCTGCTCTTGCCGACGAATGAGAACATCCCACGATTGTGGGTAACTAGGGTTACACTGAAAATGACCCCTGTTGTTTGGCCTGTGATTGCAGCTGTATCATATGTAAGTCCTAAAGACACAAAAATGAGTCAAGATTCTGCTCTGTGAGCAGAAACATCCAACTATCATGTGTGAAAAGGGTTTCACTTGAAATGACCCCTTATTGTTTGGCCTGTGATTGGGTGTCAAGTCCCTATGTAAGTCCCAAACACATGAAAATCAGCCAGGATGCTGCACTCTGAGTGCAATGGATAAGAAAACAGCTTGATAAAATGCATTATGAGGAATAGAAAGTGAATGCCCATATTTTCCCACAGGGTTGGTAATTGTACTGTGGTTCATGTGGCATGTTCTTTTGTATTGCGTAGGCAGCATGGGGGCAGTGTGCTCTTTTCCAAGAAGCACAGACACCTGAGGAAAGGATTTGAGAGGAAAATTCATTCCACTTTTAATTCACGTGGTTCTCTTTACACAGACGACAGGTAGCAGGTCATTAACAAGAAGCGACAGCATCCTTTTGTTATTTCAATACACATTAAAGGAGTTACAGGAATGTTTGTTCAAGACTGTCAAATACTCGCCAGAAAGGTCTCCCAACTGGCTTCAGACGCTACCAGTCACAGGAGAGTTTGTTCAAGATTTATACATGTTTTAATCTGCACATGTAACCACATACTAATGCCACTGATTGTCACGGAGAGCATTACTAGTACAACAAATACACACACACAAACGTTAACTGTGTTGTACTGGCAAAACTTTTGAACACAGACGCTGTTGTTCCCCAGTGTGACGCCGATAGTTGCAGCAGCGTTTGCTCCAGCTTTATATGTTTTTGACCACGTCACAGAGACTACACGGCAAAAGGCAAAATCCCATTCATGTCAATGACGGTAGTTAGTGCTCGACTCCCGTCTCGTACTGGCAAGGAACTTCACCATCTAACCACATATTAATGACACTGATTTTCACGGCGAGCCTTACTAGCACGAGAATCAAACACACCAAAGTTAACTGTGCTGTACTGAAGAATCTTATCAAGTGTAAAAATAACTAGTCACCGATGTGTACAATCTGCCTCCCTAGCCGGATCCTCACGACTCACAACGCACCTCCTAAACTTCCTACGACTGCAAGCAGCTGAAATACACTCGGTTTGCTTACATACAATTGAAGAATACGATTATTAACTTGACTACGGCCGCTGGTAACCAACACCGGAGCTTCCCAAGTACCGTAGCCAGCTCGCTCTCATCGCGTCAAAATATAGCATTCCTCCACACCTATTACCTGGCAAAACCTCTCTCGTTAATTAAAACAAACCCATTGTCACTCCTCATTCAGCATCATATCCTCAGCAACTCGAATCCTAATTGTAAGACTGCCAGGCAAAACTTTTGAACACAGACGCTGTTGTTCCCCAGTGTGACGCCGATAGTTGCAGCAGCGTTTGCTCCAGCTTTATATGTTTTTGACCACGTCACAGAGACTACACGGCAAAAGGCAAAATCCCATTCATGTCAATGACGGTAGTTAGTGCTCGACTCCCGTCTCGTACTAGACACCGATGTGTACAATCTGCCTCCCTAGCCGGATCCTCACGACTCACAACGCACCTCCTAAACTTCCTACGACTGCAAGCAGCTGAAATACACTCGGTTTGCTTACATACAATTGAAGAATACGATTATTAACTTGACTACGGCCGCTGGTAACCAACACCGGAGCTTCCCAAGTACCGTAGCCAGCTCGCTCTCATCGCGTCAAAATATAGCATTCCTCCACACCTATTACCTGGCAAAACCTCTCTCGTTAATTAAAACAAACCCATTGTCACTCCTCATTCAGCATCATATCCTCAGCAACTCGAATCCTAATTGTAAGACTGCCAGGCAAAACTTTTGAACACAGACGCTGTTGTTCCCCAGTGTGACGCCGATAGTTGCAGCAGCGTTTGCTCCAGCTTTATATGTTTTTGACCACGTCACAGAGACTACACGGCAAAAGGCAAAATCCCATTCATGTCAATGACGGTAGTTAGTGCTCGACTCCCGTCTCGTACTAGACACCGATGTGTACAATCTGCCTCCCTAGCCGGATCCTCACGACTCACAACGCACCTCCTAAACTTCCTACGACTGCAAGCAGCTGAAATACACTCGGTTTGCTTACATACAATTGAAGAATACGATTATTAACTTGACTACGGCCGCTGGTAACCAACACCGGAGCTTCCCAAGTACCGTAGCCAGCTCGCTCTCATCGCGTCAAAATATAGCATTCCTCCACACCTATTACCTGGCAAAACCTCTCTCGTTAATTAAAACAAACCCATTGTCACTCCTCATTCAGCATCATATCCTCAGCAACTCGAATCCTAATTGTAAGACTGCTAGGCAAAACTTTTGAACACAGACGCTGTTGTTCCCCAGTGTGACGCCGATAGTTGCAGCAGCGTTTGCTCCAGCTTTATATGTTTTTGACCACGTCACAGAGACTACACGGCAAAAGGCAAAATCCCATTCATGTCAATGACGGTAGTTAGTGCTCGACTCCCGTCTCGTACTAGACACCGATGTGTACAATCTGCCTCCCTAGCCGGATCCTCACGACTCACAACGCACCTCCTAAACTTCCTACGACTGCAAGCAGCTGAAATACACTCGGTTTGCTTACATACAATTGAAGAATACGATTATTAACTTGACTACGGCCGCTGGTAACCAACACCGGAGCTTCCCAAGTACCGTAGCCAGCTCGCTCTCATCGCGTCAAAATATAGCATTCCTCCACACCTATTACCTGGCAAAACCTCTCTCGTTAATTAAAACAAACCCATTGTCACTCCTCATTCAGCATCATATCCTCAGCAACTCGAATCCTAATTGTAAGACTGCCAGGCAAAACTTTTGAACACAGACACTGTTGTTCCCCAGTGTGACGCCGATAGTTGCAGCAGCGTTTGCTCCAGCTTTATATGTTTTTGACCACGTCACAGAGACTACACGGCAAAAGGCAAAATCCCATTCATGTCAATGACGGTAGTTAGTGCTCGACTCCCGTCTCGTACTAGACACCGATGTGTACAATCTGCCTCCCTAGCCGGATCCTCACGACTCACAACGCACCTCCTAAACTTCCTACGACTGCAAGCAGCTGAAATACACTCGGTTTGCTTACATACAATTGAAGAATACGATTATTAACTTGACTACGGCCGCTGGTAACCAACACCGGAGCTTCCCAAGTACCGTAGCCAGCTCGCTCTCATCGCGTCAAAATATAGCATCCCTCCACACCTATTACCTGGCAAAACCTCTCTCGTTAGTTAAAACAGACCCATTGTCACTCCTCATTCAGCATCATATCCTCAGCAACTCGAATTCCAATTGTAAGACTGCCAGGCAAAACTTTTGAACACAGACGCTGTTGTTCCCCAGTGTGACGCCGATAGTTGCAGCAGCGTTTGCTCCAGCTTTATATGTTTTTGACCACGTCACAGAGACTACACGGCAAAAGGCAAAATCCCATTCATGTCAATGACGGTAGTTAGTGCTTGACTCCCGTCTCGTACTGGCAAGGAACTTAACCATCTAACCACATATTAATGACACTGATTTTCACTGCGAGCCTTACCAGTACGAGAATCAAACACACCAAAGTTAACTGTGCTGTACTGAAGAATCTTATCAAGTGTAAAAATAGCTAGACACCGATGTGTACAATCTGCCTCCCTAGCCGGATCCTCACGACTCACAACGCACCTCCTAAACTTCCTACGACTGCAAGCAGCTGAAATACACTCGGTTTGCTTACATACAATTGAAGAATACCATTATTAACTTGACTACGGCCAAAATCACCAGGGTATGTAAACTTTTCATCAGGGTCATTTGGATGTTTTTTGTTGTCATTATGATTTAAAAATAAAAAACACAGTTGTTTATCAATAAATGGCTTCACCCGACCACTGACCATGAGTGGAAAAAAGTTTTTGTGTTATCATTCATATTCTCTGAAAAAAGGCCAAGAAAGCAAAAATTCTGCCGGGGTATGTAAACTTTTGAGCACAACTGTACATGCCATGTCCCTTATGTAACAAAACTTTGGCAACAGCTCAGCCAGTGTTTAGTCCTCAATGAGACAGTTGCAGATAATAACATGTTCACGTTTTCGTAATGTCATTGTTATTATATAAACAAGATAATATTGTACGTAATTGGATAGTTTTTGTATCGCTTCCCGTTCATTGATGTCTTGAATGGCCCAATGAGGTCGACACCTGAGTTTGTACAGACAGACAGAGGAAACTCATGAATCAATAGCTCTAAATTTGACTGCAATGCAAGCTTTCACACGATGAATGTTCATACCAATAATGTTCCACGGTGCCACTGGTTTGATCCGCTTCACCTCTGGTGCCTCCGTCTTAACCCGATCAAACTTTTGGCACGGGACACAGGTGCTGATCTACAAGTAAAGGTGCAGTAAAGCAAAAAAAAAAAAAAAAAAAAAGCTGTATTAAACTCCAGAAAGGTTTTGACTGAGGTTATAATTACACTGTACAGTTTCTATTGTACATGCATAAAAATGTTTAAAGATATACTAGATACGATTAGGCTGTACCACAGCTATCATTATAATACATTATACCTTTGAGACATTATGTATACAATATCATTGCAACACATTATAAGGCATTTTATGTCACAATAATCAAAACTATACAGTGCACATTTGAGACAGGAAGCAATATGGATCAACTTACCCATTACTCCACATCCTCTCTGATGTTATGCCAGTAGAACCGCTGCCCAATCTTCCCCACCACGCAGTTACGTCCAAAGTGGCCAGCGTGGACCTCCGTGAGGATGGCCACCTTCTCCTCCTCGGAAGGTAAAACTCTCCCCAGGGGCGAGCCATCCGTCCCCTTGTAGTACAAGATGTCACCTGCAAGGAAGAAATATAGGGATACATCCATTTAGTTGCTACTGCTGTGATGGATCAGCTAGATCATCACAGGATCGAAGGATTCCTTGTGTTTGTTTATGTGAAATCATGATTCCAAACAGCAGAATGACAGTAACTGACATTTCAATGCATAAGAAGAGCTGGTGTGGACGAGAAGCGTGATTGGCTCAGGTATCCTGGGTATCAGTCAAAGTTAAATACCTCATGGATAGCCACTGTCGATTTTGATGGCGGTAGAAGCGGATTAACTGTTCCAATTTTCTTAACATCTCCTCCTTCCCTACCCAAGCTCAGCCATTCATTCTTCCCAACAGCAATCAGGCTCCTTTCTTGTGCTCAGAACAGCTGATTCCATCAGGCAAATCACCTGTGAGTCCTGTCCACCTAGGCGTATGTCCCGGGTAAACTGGCCTTCTGGTTACAGAATCCCATTTTATTTGTACTTTTCCTATTTTTCCTTATCAAACACCTTCCAAATCCTGTTAATTCGGTCTCACTGGGAATCCATACTTTTGGATTTTTCCTCCCTGCCCAGGAAGTAATATTTTGTCGTATTTCACTCCCCCCGCCTGGCTGAATCTTAAAGGGATAGTGTCACATGCAAAATGTAGTTTTTATTTTTTATTTTTTGAACTAGTTCATCACTATGTATGCTCTAATCGCCATAGATGCATTTAAAATAAATAAATAAATAAATAAATAAATGACAGACAGTGAGCAGGAAAAGAGCACTCACACAAACACATATTTTTCACACTTTTGATAGGTGTGACTGGGCTCAGGGATTGGCAGTGGATGGGCAATTAGCCCCACCAAGAGCATAGACTTTGCGGGCCAGGGATATCGGAGTCTTGGCCCACACCAGTCGCAAACTATGCCGCTGTTTCGTTTGGTCCTTGTCCAGGGCACGGCTGTCCAAGGATGGCTCTCCCTTTCGGGGAATAATCAATTTACAGCAGAGGAGAGGTATCTGAATGAAACATCCATTTATTCATTTTACATCAGATGAACGCCACAGACAGGAATTTCTCTCCACTAAACATGACTTTTTCTGAGTTGTGTTACATCAGATATAACGCAAGATGCTCAAACAGGTGCACATAATTAGGGTTACACTTAAAATGACCCCTATGGCCAATGGTTGGGGTTATGTCACAAAGTCCCAAACATGGGAAAAGCAGCCAGGATATTGCTCTCTGAGTGCAATGCATGGGAAAGCAAAGCTTGAGCTACTGCTCTTGCAACTGTCATGTATGAGAAAATGTATTCTTCCAATGACTCCTACTGTTTGGCGAATGGCTAGGGTTGTATTATATGCAAATCACTTACACATGAAAATTAGGCCAGATGTTGCTCTCTGAGTGCAATGGATAGAGAAACAAGACTTGAGATCCTGCTCTTGCCGACGAATGAGAACATCCCACGATTGTGGGTAACTAGGGTTACACTGAAAATGACCCCTGTTGTTTGGCCTGTGATTGCAGCTGTATCATATGTAAGTCCTAAAGACACAAAAATGAGTCAAGATTCTGCTCTGTGAGCAGAAACATCCAACTATCATGTGTGAAAAGGGTTTCACTTGAAATGACCCCTTATTGTTTGGCCTGTGATTGGGTGTCAAGTCCCTATGTAAGTCCCAAACACATGAAAATCAGCCAGGATGCTGCACTCTGAGTGCAATGGATAAGAAAACAGCTTGATAAAATGCATTATGAGGAATAGAAAGTGAATGCCCATATTTTCCCACAGGGTTGGTAATTGTACTGTGGTTCATGTGGCATGTTCTTTTGTATTGCGTAGGCAGCATGGGGGCAGTGTGCTCTTTTCCAAGAAGCACAGACACCTGAGGAAAGGATTTGAGAGGAAAATTCATTCCACTTTTAATTCACGTGGTTCTCTTTACACAGACGACAGGTAGCAGGTCATTAACAAGAAGCGACAGCATCCTTTTGTTATTTCAATACACATTAAAGGAGTTACAGGAATGTTTGTTCAAGACTGTCAAATACTCGCCAGAAAGGTCTCCCAACTGGCTTCAGACGCTACCAGTCACAGGAGAGTTTGTTCAAGATTTATACATGTTTTAATCTGCACATGTAACCACATACTAATGCCACTGATTGTCACGGAGAGCATTACTAGTACAACAAATACACACACACAAACGTTAACTGTGTTGTACTGGCAAAACTTTTGAACACAGACGCTGTTGTTCCCCAGTGTGACGCCGATAGTTGCAGCAGCGTTTGCTCCAGCTTTATATGTTTTTGACCACGTCACAGAGACTACACGGCAAAAGGCAAAATCCCATTCATGTCAATGACGGTAGTTAGTGCTCGACTCCCGTCTCGTACTGGCAAGGAACTTCACCATCTAACCACATATTAATGACACTGATTTTCACGGCGAGCCTTACTAGCACGAGAATCAAACACACCAAAGTTAACTGTGCTGTACTGAAGAATCTTATCAAGTGTAAAAATAACTAGTCACCGATGTGTACAATCTGCCTCCCTAGCCGGATCCTCACGACTCACAACGCACCTCCTAAACTTCCTACGACTGCAAGCAGCTGAAATACACTCGGTTTGCTTACATACAATTGAAGAATACGATTATTAACTTGACTACGGCCGCTGGTAACCAACACCGGAGCTTCCCAAGTACCGTAGCCAGCTCGCTCTCATCGCGTCAAAATATAGCATTCCTCCACACCTATTACCTGGCAAAACCTCTCTCGTTAATTAAAACAAACCCATTGTCACTCCTCATTCAGCATCATATCCTCAGCAACTCGAATCCTAATTGTAAGACTGCCAGGCAAAACTTTTGAACACAGACACTGTTGTTCCCCAGTGTGACGCCGATAGTTGCAGCAGCGTTTGCTCCAGCTTTATATGTTTTTGACCACGTCACAGAGACTACACGGCAAAAGGCAAAATCCCATTCATGTCAATGACGGTAGTTAGTGCTCGACTCCCGTCTCGTACTAGACACCGATGTGTACAATCTGCCTCCCTAGCCGGATCCTCACGACTCACAACGCACCTCCTAAACTTCCTACGACTGCAAGCAGCTGAAATACACTCGGTTTGCTTACATACAATTGAAGAATACGATTATTAACTTGACTACGGCCGCTGGTAACCAACACCGGAGCTTCCAAAGTACCGTAGCCAGATCGCTCTCATCGCGTCAAAATATAGCATTCCTCCACACCTATTACCTGGCAAAACCTCTCTCGTTAATTAAAACAAACCCATTGTCACTCCTCATTCAGCATCATATCCTCAGCAACTCGAATCCTAATTGTAAGACTGCCAGGCAAAACTTTTGAACACAGACGCTGTTGTTCCCCAGTGTGACGCCGATAGTTGCAGCAGCGTTTGCTCCAGCTTTATATGTTTTTGACCACGTCACAGAGACTACACGGCAAAAGGCAAAATCCCATTCATGTCAATGACGGTAGTTAGTCCTCGACTCCCGTCTCGTACTAGACACCGATGTCACCATCTAACCACATATTAATGGCACGACTCACGGCGCACCTTAAACTTCCTAGAATCAAACAGCCAAATTAACTCGGCTGTACTGAAGAATCTTATCAAGTGTAAAAATAGCTAGACACCGATGTGTACAATCTGCCTCCCTAGCCGGATCCTCACGACTCACAACGCACCTCCTAAACTTCCTACGACTGCAAGCAGCTGAAATACACTCGGTTTGCTTACATACAATTGAAGAATACGATTATTAACTTGACTACGGCCAAAATCACCAGGGTATGTAAACTTTTCATCAGGGTCATTTGGATGTTTTTTGTTGTCATTATGATTTAAAAATAAAAAACACAGTTGTTTATCAATAAATGGCTTCACCCGACCACTGACCATGAGTGGAAAAAAGTTTTTGTGTTATCATTCATATTCTCTGAAAAAAGGCCAAGAAAGCAAAAATTCTGCCGGGGTATGTAAACTTTTGAGCACAACTGTACATGCCATGTCCCTTATGTAACAAAACTTTGGCAACAGCTCAGCCAGTGTTTAGTCCTCAATGAGACAGTTGCAGATAATAACATGTTCACGTTTTCGTAATGTCATTGTTATTATATAAACAAGATAATATTGTACGTAATTGGATAGTTTTTGTATCGCTTCCCGTTCATTGATGTCTTGAATGGCCCAATGAGGTCGACACCTGAGTTTGTACAGACAGACAGAGGAAACTCATGAATCAATAGCTCTAAATTTGACTGCAATGCAAGCTTTCACACGATGAATGTTCATACCAATAATGTTCCACGGTGCCACTGGTTTGATCCGCTTCACCTCTGGTGCCTCCGTCTTAACCCGATCAAACTTTTGGCACGGGACACAGGTGCTGATCTACAAGTAAAGGTGCAGTAAAGCAAAAAAAAAAAAAAAAAAAAGCTGTATTAAACTCCAGAAAGGTTTTGACTGAGGTTATAATTACACTGTACAGTTTCTATTGTACATGCATAAAAATGTTTAAAGATATACTAGATACGATTAGGCTGTACCACAGCTATCATTATAATACATTATACCTTTGAGACATTATGTATACAATATCATTGCAACACATTATAAGGCATTTTATGTCACAATAATCAAAACTATACAGTGCACATTTGAGACAGGAAGCAATATGGATCAACTTACCCATTACTCCACATCCTCTCTGATGTTATGCCAGTAGAACCGCTGCCCAATCTTCCCCACCACGCAGTTACGTCCAAAGTGGCCAGCGTGGACCTCCGTGAGGATGGCCACCTTCTCCTCCTCGGAAGGTAAAACTCTCCCCAGGGGCGAGCCATCCGTCCCCTTGTAGTACAAGATGTCACCTGCAAGGAAGAAATATAGGGATACATCCATTTAGTTGCTACTGCTGTGATGGATCAGCTAGATCATCACAGGATCGAAGGATTCCTTGTGTTTGTTTATGTGAAATCATGATTCCAAACAGCAGAATGACAGTAACTGACATTTCAATGCATAAGAAGAGCTGGTGTGGACGAGAAGCGTGATTGGCTCAGGTATCCTGGGTATCAGTCAAAGTTAAATACCTCATGGATAGCCACTGTCGATTTTGATGGCGGTAGAAGCGGATTAACTGTTCCAATTTTCTTAACATCTCCTCCTTCCCTACCCAAGCTCAGCCATTCATTCTTCCCAACAGCAATCAGGCTCCTTTCTTGTGCTCAGAACAGCTGATTCCATCAGGCAAATCACCTGTGAGTCCTGTCCACCTAGGCGTATGTCCCGGGTAAACTGGCCTTCTGGTTACAGAATCCCATTTTATTTGTACTTTTCCTATTTTTCCTTATCAAACACCTTCCAAATCCTGTTAATTCGGTCTCACTGGGAATCCATACTTTTGGATTTTTCCTCCCTGCCCAGGAAGTAATATTTTGTCGTATTTCACTCCCCCCGCCTGGCTGAATCTTAAAGGGATAGTGTCACATGCAAAATGTAGTTTTTATTTTTTATTTTTTGAACTAGTTCATCACTATGTATGCTCTAATCGCCATAGATGCATTTAAAATAAATAAATAAATAAATAAATAAATGACAGACAGTGAGCAGGAAAAGAGCACTCACACAAACACATATTTTTCACACTTTTGATAGGTGTGACTGGGCTCAGGGATTGGCAGTGGATGGGCAATTAGCCCCACCAAGAGCATAGACTTTGCGGGCCAGGGATATCGGAGTCTTGGCCCACACCAGTCGCAAACTATGCCGCTGTTTCGTTTGGTCCTTGTCCAGGGCACGGCTGTCCAAGGATGGCTCTCCCTTTCGGGGAATAATCAATTTACAGCAGAGGAGAGGTATCTGAATGAAACATCCATTTATTCATTTTACATCAGATGAACGCCACAGACAGGAATTTCTCTCCACTAAACATGACTTTTTCTGAGTTGTGTTACATCAGATATAACGCAAGATGCTCAAACAGGTGCACATAATTAGGGTTACACTTAAAATGACCCCTATGGCCAATGGTTGGGGTTATGTCACAAAGTCCCAAACATGGGAAAAGCAGCCAGGATATTGCTCTCTGAGTGCAATGCATGGGAAAGCAAAGCTTGAGCTACTGCTCTTGCAACTGTCATGTATGAGAAAATGTATTCTTCCAATGACTCCTACTGTTTGGCGAATGGCTAGGGTTGTATTATATGCAAATCACTTACACATGAAAATTAGGCCAGATGTTGCTCTCTGAGTGCAATGGATAGAGAAACAAGACTTGAGATCCTGCTCTTGCCGACGAATGAGAACATCCCACGATTGTGGGTAACTAGGGTTACACTGAAAATGACCCCTGTTGTTTGGCCTGTGATTGCAGCTGTATCATATGTAAGTCCTAAAGACACAAAAATGAGTCAAGATTCTGCTCTGTGAGCAGAAACATCCAACTATCATGTGTGAAAAGGGTTTCACTTGAAATGACCCCTTATTGTTTGGCCTGTGATTGGGTGTCAAGTCCCTATGTAAGTCCCAAACACATGAAAATCAGCCAGGATGCTGCACTCTGAGTGCAATGGATAAGAAAACAGCTTGATAAAATGCATTATGAGGAATAGAAAGTGAATGCCCATATTTTCCCACAGGGTTGGTAATTGTACTGTGGTTCATGTGGCATGTTCTTTTGTATTGCGTAGGCAGCATGGGGGCAGTGTGCTCTTTTCCAAGAAGCACAGACACCTGAGGAAAGGATTTGAGAGGAAAATTCATTCCACTTTTAATTCACGTGGTTCTCTTTACACAGACGACAGGTAGCAGGTCATTAACAAGAAGCGACAGCATCCTTTTGTTATTTCAATACACATTAAAGGAGTTACAGGAATGTTTGTTCAAGACTGTCAAATACTCGCCAGAAAGGTCTCCCAACTGGCTTCAGACGCTACCAGTCACAGGAGAGTTTGTTCAAGATTTATACATGTTTTAATCTGCACATGTAACCACATACTAATGCCACTGATTGTCACGGAGAGCATTACTAGTACAACAAATACACACACACAAACGTTAACTGTGTTGTACTGGCAAAACTTTTGAACACAGACGCTGTTGTTCCCCAGTGTGACGCCGATAGTTGCAGCAGCGTTTGCTCCAGCTTTATATGTTTTTGACCACGTCACAGAGACTACACGGCAAAAGGCAAAATCCCATTCATGTCAATGACGGTAGTTAGTGCTCGACTCCCGTCTCGTACTGGCAAGGAACTTCACCATCTAACCACATATTAATGACACTGATTTTCACGGCGAGCCTTACTAGCACGAGAATCAAACACACCAAAGTTAACTGTGCTGTACTGAAGAATCTTATCAAGTGTAAAAATAACTAGTCACCGATGTGTACAATCTGCCTCCCTAGCCGGATCCTCACGACTCACAACGCACCTCCTAAACTTCCTACGACTGCAAGCAGCTGAAATACACTCGGTTTGCTTACATACAATTGAAGAATACGATTATTAACTTGACTACGGCCGCTGGTAACCAACACCGGAGCTTCCCAAGTACCGTAGCCAGCTCGCTCTCATCGCGTCAAAATATAGCATTCCTCCACACCTATTACCTGGCAAAACCTCTCTCGTTAATTAAAACAAACCCATTGTCACTCCTCATTCAGCATCATATCCTCAGCAACTCGAATCCTAATTGTAAGACTGCCAGGCAAAACTTTTGAACACAGACACTGTTGTTCCCCAGTGTGACGCCGATAGTTGCAGCAGCGTTTGCTCCAGCTTTATATGTTTTTGACCACGTCACAGAGACTACACGGCAAAAGGCAAAATCCCATTCATGTCAATGACGGTAGTTAGTGCTCGACTCCCGTCTCGTACTAGACACCGATGTGTACAATCTGCCTCCCTAGCCGGATCCTCACGACTCACAACGCACCTCCTAAACTTCCAACGACTGCAAGCAGCTGAAATACACTCGGTTTGCTTACATACAATTGAAGAATACGATTATTAACTTGACTACGGCCGCTGGTAACCAACACCGGAGCTTCCCAAGTACCGTAGCCAGCTCGCTCTCATCGCGTCAAAATATAGCATTCCTCCACACCTATTACCTGGCAAAACCTCTCTCGTTAATTAAAACAAACCCATTGTCACTCCTCATTCAGCATCATATCCTCAGCAACTCGAATCCTAATTGTAAGACTGCCAGGCAAAACTTTTGAACACAGACGCTGTTGTTCCCCAGTGTGACGCCGATAGTTGCAGCAGCGTTTGCTCCAGCTTTATATGTTTTTGACCACGTCACAGAGACTACACGGCAAAAGGCAAAATCCCATTCATGTCAATGACGGTAGTTAGTGCTCGACTCCCGTCTCGTACTAGACACCGATGTGTACAATCTGCCTCCCTAGCCGGATCCTCACGACTCACAACGCACCTCCTAAACTTCCTACGACTGCAAGCAGCTGAAATACACTCGGTTTGCTTACATACAATTGAAGAATACGATTATTAACTTGACTACGGCCGCTGGTAACCAACACCGGAGCTTCCCAAGTACCGTAGCCAGCTCGCTCTCATCGCGTCAAAATATAGCATTCCTCCACACCTATTACCTGGCAAAACCTCTCTCGTTAATTAAAACAAACCCATTGTCACTCCTCATTCAGCATCATATCCTCAGCAACTCGAATCCTAATTGTAAGACTGCCAGGCAAAACTTTTGAACACAGACACTGTTGTTCCCCAGTGTGACGCCGATAGTTGCAGCAGCGTTTGCTCCAGCTTTATATGTTTTTGACCACGTCACAGAGACTACACGGCAAAAGGCAAAATCCCATTCATGTCAATGACGGTAGTTAGTGCTCGACTCCCGTCTCGTACTGGCAAGGAACTTCACCATCTAACCACATATTAATGACACTGATTTTCACGACTAGCCCTACTAGTACGAGAATCAAACACACCAAAGTTAACTGTGCTGTACTGAAGAATCTTATCAAGTGTAAAAATAGCTAGACACCGATGTGTACAATCTGCCTCCCTAGCCGGATCCTCACGACTCACAACGCACCTCCTAAACTTCCTACGACTGCAAGCAGCTGAAATACACTCGGTTTGCTTACATACAATTGAAGAATACGATTATTAACTTGACTACGGCCAAAATCACCAGGGTATGTAAACTTTTCATCAGGGTCATTTGGATGTTTTTTTGTTGTCATTATGATTTAAAAATAAAAAACACAGTTGTTTATCAATAAATGGCTTCACCCGACCACTGACCATGAGTGGAAAAAAGTTTTTGTGTTATCATTCATATTCTCTGAAAAAAGGCCAAGAAAGCAAAAATTCTGCCGGGGTATGTAAACTTTTGAGCACAACTGTACATGCCATGTCCCTTATGTAACAAAACTTTGGCAACAGCTCAGCCAGTGTTTAGTCCTCAATGAGACAGTTGCAGATAATAACATGTTCACGTTTTCGTAATGTCATTGTTATTATATAAACAAGATAATATTGTACGTAATTGGATAGTTTTTGTATCGCTTCCCGTTCATTGATGTCTTGAATGGCCCAATGAGGTCGACACCTGAGTTTGTACAGACAGACAGAGGAAACTCATGAATCAATAGCTCTAAATTTGACTGCAATGCAAGCTTTCACACGATGAATGTTCATACCAATAATGTTCCACGGTGCCACTGGTTTGATCCGCTTCACCTCTGGTGCCTCCGTCTTAACCCGATCAAACTTTTGGCACGGGACACAGGTGCTGATCTACAAGTAAAGTTGCAGTAAAGCAAAAAAAAAAAAAAAAAAAAAGCTGTATTAAACTCCAGAAAGGTTTTGACTGAGGTTATAATTACACTGTACAGTTTCTATTGTACATGCATAAAAATGTTTAAAGATATACTAGATACGATTAGGCTGTACCACAGCTATCATTATAATACATTATACCTTTGAGACATTATGTATACAATATCATTGCAACACATTATAAGGCATTTTATGTCACAATAATCAAAACTATACAGTGCACATTTGAGACAGGAAGCAATATGGATCAACTTACCCATTACTCCACATCCTCTCTGATGTTATGCCAGTAGAACCGCTGTCCAATCTTCCCCACCACGCAGTTACGTCCAAAGTGGCCAGCGTGGACCTCCGTGAGGATGGCCACCTTCTCCTCCTCGGAAGGTAAAACTATCCCCAGGGGCGAGCCATCCGTCCCCTTGTAGTACAAGATGTCACCTGCAAGGAAGAAATATAGGGATACATCCATTTAGTTGCTACTGCTGTGATGGATCAGCTAGATCATCACAGGATCGAAGGATTCCTTGTGTTTGTTTATGTGAAATCATGATTCCAAACAGCAGAATGACAGTAACTGACATTTCAATGCATAAGAAGAGCTGGTGTGGACGAGAAGCGTGATTGGCTCAGGTATCCTGGGTATCAGTCAAAGTTAAATACCTCATGGATAGCCACTGTCGATTTTGATGGCGGTAGAAGCGGATTAACTGTTCCAATTTTCTTAACATCTCCTCCTTCCCTACCCAAGCTCAGCCATTCATTCTTCCCAACAGCAATCAGGCTCCTTTCTTGTGCTCAGAACAGCTGATTCCATCAGGCAAATCACCTGTGAGTCCTGTCCACCTAGGCGTATGTCCCGGGTAAACTGGCCTTCTGGTTACAGAATCCCATTTTATTTGTACTTTTCCTATTTTTCCTTATCAAACACCTTCCAAATCCTGTTAATTCGGTCTCACTGGGAATCCATACTTTTGGATTTTTCCTCCCTGCCCAGGAAGTAATATTTTGTCGTATTTCACTCCCCCCGCCTGGCTGAATCTTAAAGGGATAGTGTCACATATAAAATGTAGTTTTTTATTTATTTATTTATTTTGAACTAGTTCATCACTATGTATGCTCTAATCGCCATAGATGCATTTAAAATAAATAAATAAATACATAAATAAATGACAGACAGTGAGCAGGAAAAGAGCACTCACACAAACACATATTTTTCACACTTTTGATAGGTGTGACTGGGCTCAGGGATTGGCAGTGGATGGGCAATTAGCCCCACCAAGAGCATAGACTTTGCGGGCCAGGGATATCGGAGTCTTGGCCCACACCAGTCGCAAACTATGCCGCTGTTTCGTTTGGTCCTTGTCCAGGGCACGGCTGTCCA
>JAFBMS010001413.1:0-41693 GCA_019788955.1 Albula glossodonta
TACAAGCAATCATGAAATCAACAGGATTTCCTGAGAATTTTGTGCCCTCCTAACATTGTGACAAAGACACATTTTTTCCTTGATTTGGCTTTGCACTCAACATTTTAGTTTTGTAATCAAACAATTCACATGTGGTTGAAGTGAATATGCTCAGCAAATTTAGAGAGTACTTTTATACAGTGTGGTGAAATGTGGCAGTGGAGGGGTTATGGACTGGGTATGTAAGGCTCACTTGCCTTCATTGATATTGTAGCTGCTGATTTAATGAGCAGATTTAATGCTGGAGTGTACAGGAACATCTTATCTGTTCAAGCAAATGCCTCAAAACATTGGATGGATGGCAGTTCATACTAAAGCAAGTGGAAAAACCTCCATGCCCAACAATCATTCTCTCAAACGTTCAATCTATGAAAAGAAAAATGGATGAGCTTTGAGCAAACACGAGTGCACTACTTGCACAAATACAGGGAATCTTGCTGTAGGGTCCCTAGCAAACGGCCTTACTCATGTGCACACGCTCACCCTGACATCACCAGTGAGTGTTTTCAACAGTCTCACTGCTTAAGACAGCCCATGTGCGCTATGGTACACCAATACTGTAGCGCCGGAAGCACCCAAAGGGCAATAAAACTTAAGCAATAAAAGGACAGATAAACTCCCGGTCTCTTTCTGTTGCTTCTCTCTTCTGCTTCCTTCGCTCTTCCACCCCTGGCGCACGGAATGCAAGCAAGAAACTTTACTCTAGGCCTACGTTCTTCTCGGAGGCAAGCTCTCAGCCATCCTGCACAGCATGGTGCATTACTGGCCTACTCCATGAGATGGATCCACAGCCATCCTGCTTGGTAACCTGAACACTTGTTTTAGCTTGCTTCACAGCATCTGAAACATCCAAACCACAGCGAACTAAATCATCTAATCCAGATGTGCAAACAATGACGTGCCGTTTCAGAAAGTTCAGCAGCGGGTTTCCTTCTCCAACAACAGACGGACGAAAGGACAAACCCCTTGGTCAAATGAACTGCGATATTTGCTATCCCCAGATAGCAACTACATTAACACGGACACACCAGACACTCGCATTCAAAGTTTCACATTCTGTTTAATTACAATGTAATGTAATTGCAATATCTGTATTATGTATAACCGTGTATAGTCTGCTTTAAGAACAGTATTAGCTAGCTAGCTAGCTAGCTACGGCTAATTAGCTTTACACCAGCTATCATTTATATCTTCCACAAACAGGAATTTATAATTTAACCTTCTTAACCTAGATCTCTGCATGTGATCTCTACAACAACTAACACGATATATACATATAGCCATGGGGCTGATACAACAAACCCAGTAGAGTGTACCCAAACAACAAGCCGTGGGTGACTAAAGGGTTAAAGGAGGTACTAACTGAGAAAGAGTGTTTTGCTTTAGGAAGCCTGCAGGACAGGAAGGAGATACAGAGGAAACTAAACAAGGGGATCTGCAAGGCCAAATGCCAATACAGGGATAAGGTACAGCATACCCTGATGGAAGGCAATGCTAGGGCTGCATGGACTGGCATAAAAACAATGGAAAATGCCCCCTTCAAGGGAGGGAAAAAACTCGACCCCTATCCTGAATGAGAGGGTTTGTGTAAAAAAGGCTTAAAACAACTGAGTAAAAGACTTGATTAAAACAATAATTTATTTTAAAAACACACACAAGCAGGCATCTGTGGCTCACCTTCTCCTTACCTCACTCAACTGAAATGCTACTTTTATAGCTAAATCCACAAACACCAGGTTTCAATTAATATTTCAAATAACAATCAAGAAATTAACAGTGCTACAATCAATTGGGAAAGTCCACTCCTTCACAGTGTGCCTCTCTTTAGCCAACATACCGAATGAATTTTTCACCTGCTTTGACACAGGAGGTGGCAAAAACATTCTTGGCTGGCAAGAGATGGACAATGTTGGGATGGAGAACACACATAACACACTCATCGAGGAAGAGGTGGTACAGCGAGTGCTTGAGAGCTCTAACACACAGAAGAGCCCAGGGCCCGATAACATCAGTGCCAGGGTGTTGAAACACTGCTCAGTTCAACTGAGTGGGATTTTCAGCTCCCCTTTCAATGCTCACTAGACACCCATGTGGTCCCATCAATGTGGAAAACATCAATCATGTTCCACTTCCCAAAGTCCCTCATCCTTCCTCTCCTATTGATTACAGGCCCATTTCCCTTACCTCATTAACCCTTTTAAACTTACTGTATATGCATCTAGAAGGTTTTAAAACACATGCACGAGTCCTCTTTGCAGATTTCTCTTCTGCATTTAATACAATCTACCCATTAATCCTGGCTGATAGACTGAAAGAGCAGTTTAGACTGGACTCAGAATTAATTGCATGGATTGTGGATTTCCTTGAGGGCAGATCGCAAAGGGTAAGAGTAGGAAACACCATGTCAGAGGTGTGTTTTACCTCTGTTTGCACTTCACAGGTCAGTGTGCTGTCTCCTTTGCTATACATTTTATATACAGACTGTTGTTGAAGTAGATAGTCTGGACATCACATAACTACTTCTGCAGAGGACACCACTTAGTCAGCTTATGCAGGAGTGACAATGAAGTCGAACATGGTCCAGTTTTAAATGACTTTGTTAACTGGTGTGCGGCCTCACTTGAATCTGAACACAGCCAGAACAAAAGAGCTGATTTTTAGACGTAATTCTCTACCCACCCTATCTAGCATCAGATTAGAGGAGATTGGAGTGGTAACAGAGTATAATTATTATAGATCACAAATAATTCTGGGATCAATGTGTGAATGCTATTTTTAAGAAGGGCCAACTTACTTAGAGAATTAAACTTTTTTTAATGTTGATGACAAAATTCTCATTTTATTTTATAAATCCTTTATATTGAGCATAACCTTTGTTATTGTATTGTGTGCTGGTGTCTACATTCCATAATCACTCATAAGAACAAACTGTTAAGACCTGTGGAAAAATCATTGGGGAGCAACAGGCTGGCCTGTACCACCTGTATCTGAGCAGGCTGACTGAGAAGGCAGACAAGGTCTGCACAGATACATCCCATCCACTTTCAGCGGAGTTCCAGCCACTCCCTTCTGGTTGGAGGTATAGATACCCCAAAAGCAGACAAAGCAAGCAAAAAACACTTTTAGTCCATGGCAATAACTCAACTAAAGATGTGGTAGCCAAGGGGAGTCTGGTTTAATACACAGACTAGGGGATGTGGAATAAAATAGACCAACTGGATGTGAATTTATGGATACATACCAGATGTGTAATATACTCACTATCTATTGATTGATTGATTGATTGATTGATTTCAAATATTGGCATATAGTACTGACATGCATTGTATATGTCTGCCTGGACTCTGATGGTGATATTTATGACAGCTGCTATAGATGATTTGAATCATTGTGTTTCTGTTTTATCTGATGTGTTTTTAATGTGTCTATATGTTCTGTGTTGTACTATAAATTGCCTCTCTGAGGACATTCTCAGGAAGTTTTCTAAGTCAGTGCTCCTTAACATACTGTTAAAGTAACAAAGATGATATTTAAATCCAATAACTGGACAATGCCTGACCCACCAAGTCAGTCATTCAATCCTTATCCGACAATGTTTTTCCTATGCTGTATAATTTTATTTTTTTTTTTTTTGGAAAAGATTGACAACATTCACCATAGCAACGCATGCCACTGTCCTAGCAACCCACAGGGTGTACATTCTAGCACGCAATGTCAGCATTTTCCTTTTCTACACCATGTATGCCCACATTAATTAGCTATATTACATGATTGAAACACATTGTGGCCACTAAATGGGACCGTTTCTCCTACTTAGGGCTTTATATTGACCTTAGCTTTGACAACATTTTTCAGTGCAAAGGTCAGGGCTGTGGCATAATTATTTATTCACCTCGGCCATACCATATTCATGCTGTCTGGAGTAAATTGGAGCCGCATTACTGACCAGTGTAGCAAGGCTTGGTCCTATGTACTGAAAACCCACAATGCACATCTACAGTAGAAACTAAGAGACGTATCTAGGCGTCTGATATCTAAAGTAATTTACAAAATTTCAGCAATAATATCTGGGGTTTTTCGTACTTTATATGCACTCCCATGTCAGGATTATCCACATACATCCTTGTTTTGTTCTTAGCCAATTTGGTGGAGAAGAGGCATACAACTCACATGCTCACTCAACATACTTTTGGTTTCGTAGTAGCAGATCATGATGTAGCCAATGTGTCTGTGAACCTTATTTGAATGAATATTGAATAAACTGACCAAATGATATATAGATATGCCTGTTATTCCTCTGAAATGTATACATTTGGCTGTTTGAGAGAACGTCTTAATCTTCAGTAATCTGACATTAAAACATTTTGTGAAGTAGCCCAGGTAAGATAACCCATCATAGTCATGAAAACAATTTCTGTAAAGACTTATGAGTGCAAAAATCAACATAAAGCTGAAGTCATTTCATGAATGTCCAAGCTTGTCACAGCAACTTAAAATATAATTTCCATAAAAGTGGATCGACCAAAGCGGTGATGAGGCAGTTAGTGAGGAGGTATTATCTACTTCCCATCATTAGCTTGTTTCTGCAGAGCGAGTAATAATGCAAGACGACCAAGTAAAGCAGCTCAAGCAGTGTTGCCAAATCCCTGGTTTGCTAGTAAGGAAACTAGGTACAACAAGAACTCATTTGATGACGCAGCACAGGATCAGATTATAAAGTAAATTATATACATTAACAAAGCTAGCTAGCTGAGTTTTCATTGTTGCGCGTACAAAGTACGTCAACTACATGAACCGCAACTAAGTGGATCTGCTTGTGAGCTAATAAACTACAGGAATGCTACCGTCAGATTCTCCTTGGACCACGATACATTATGAATAAATCATGGCAAATTGCTTGCTAGCGACAACAATATGTCACCCTCAATCTCTTACCCAACTATGGCCAGAAAAACAGCTGCTGACGCGAAATAGTTGGACTGGTAGTAAAGAAGGTTGTTAATAATCCTGTTATTCCATCGTTCCAAATTTCGAAAATCTGGAGCAGAGAATCTCGCCGACCCTAGCAAAAAATCATCCAGAGGCCGTAAGGGCGGCGGTTGTACGTCCGCCATCTTCAAGGAAAGGAGCAACTACAAGGCTCACGTACAGGGACTGGAGGGGTAGGAGGGACGAGAATTTAAAGCGGAAGAAGCGAATGAAAACAGGGTGCATCCCAAAACTTTTCATTCCTCATCTCTAACCCTCTAGTTACCCAAATAAGCTACCACTCATCTCCTACCCGGAAGTATGTGGAGGAAAAGAGGAGCATGGGGAACGAAGTGAAATTAGGATAATTTGGATAGTTTATTTGCCTTTCCGTCATCAAATTCAGCGCTGACTGTTTTTGAAGTGACTTCATAACTTTGACTGATGCCGAAAATACTTAAACCAATCAAGCTTCTCATACACGCCAGCGCTTTGTATGCTACAGAATATGAATGTAAAAACTGAATGAATACAATTTCATTGCATGTTGCCACTCTGCAGTTTCGCGTCTTCGTTGAAGCAGAACATTTATTGTACAATTTTATGGTATCAAAAATTAATATTTTTATACTTAATTTATGTTTATTTAAAAAAATCGAAATACTTTTTGGTTACTGCCATTAACTCAGATACTGTATACTGTTCTGGGACTTGTATTTGTGTGTTGTGAACCTTTTGCCATGTTTTGGAATATTTTAATGGTGTCAGATTCTGTGGGATGGTCTTTTAATGTCTGGGCATGAGCACAGTGATGCCACCCAGTAATGTAAGGAGACTTTGTGAAAAGCATTCATCTAAGTACCCTCTAATGATACACAAGGATGTTTGAGCCACATCAAAAAAAAACAGGTCATTGTTTACCAGGGAGGGGAATGCCAGTCGTGGATACCTGGCAGAGTGGTAAGCAGGTTAGGAAATGTGATGTATTTGATCAAAGTAAAGCTTTGGGATATAAAAAGACATGTGGATCAGTTGCTATCTACTGGGGAAGAAAGAGAGGAGACGGGTGACAACATGATTGGTTGGGAACTCACTGCACTTGAAAAAATACATGCAAAGAGAGGAAAAACATACACATGGGCACAGACAAACCAGGGGAACAGGAGTCCAGCCCTGAAGGGTCAGGAGAGAGAATCAGACCTCAGAGGCTCAGCTAACCCCCAGACAGATTTGCTTTTTGACTGAGAATCACACACAATTAAAGTAAATAGATAAATAACAAAGGACAATGAGCCGGGAAATTAAAATATTAAAACAGTGCTATGGTGAATATATTTTATTCTCCGCCCCAAATTTCGGCGTCGCCTCGCCTCGCTATGAGGAAGCGGCAGGATAGCCGATATTTAAAGTAGTATGAAAAAAACGCACCAAACCTTTTGTATCCATGTTCGTTTATTTCTTGGTTAAAATGGTTGCTTTTTGTTCGTTCGGGTTAAGTGGAGCTTGTGAGCCTCGGGGGGTTGTTTGTTTAAAAAATATATTGTTTTCATATTTTACCGTTTAAACTAGCGAACTATACATAAACATTTAACGGGTGCACACGTTATCTGTCTTGTTAGTAAGCTATATTCACATTTCACTAACATCATTCATTACTCAAACTTTCAGAAATCCTGGTTTACTCACTTCTGTGTCTGCGTCTGTTTGGTGGGGGGTGTCAAGAAGCACAAAGGCGAAAATATGGTGGTTATAAGGATTGTGGGTAGCGTAGTTAATTTTGGTTTGGAATGCGGGGGGGGGGGGGGGGGGGGGGGGGGGGGTATTTCAAAGTTTTGTATAATGTTATTGTATTGGTGAAGGGATAAATGTATTTGTTGAATGTGTCGGGGAAAATTTAGGATCACAGATGAATCATGAAATGAAGATTACCCAGCCAATGCTTGTCTCTCCTGAGGAATAACAAAGAGCTACTCCAACTGCAGCCAAACCAAAAAGCAAAGTAAATCCCAAAGGTACGATAGTTCCATCAGTGATGGTAGATAACTTGAGCAAGCGGCGAAGCAGGAAGATGAAGCAGAAGTACCGAGCAATGAAGACTGAGCCATGAGGTCCGTTCCAGGCCCAACTTAAGAAGGGTCTCTCCCCCTCATCCCTGGTCCTCACATATGTAATTTTATGGTGGGGGAGTGCCTGAAGGTTTATCCAGGACTTAATCTTATATAGAAACTTAAACAACTGGAAAACACAAGGCATTCACTCAGTATTAATGTTTCTGTGATCAGCTCTTTACAAGCATCATAATGACACAAACATGAACATGTGCAAGGCACAAACACACGCAGGCATTAACCCACACACACACACACACACACACACACAAATGCTCCAGAAGGGGAAGGAGCCAGAGGGAGAGAGAGGTGAGGGAGGGTGCGCGAGTCGGGCAGCAGCACTTCCACACTACACACACTTTGGGAAGCAACACTGAGGTGCCTTGTGAACTTGAAGGCAATATATCATTCGGTAAGACAAAACAATGATCATTATCTGTATATAAAAAAACCTTCCCAAACAGCAACCTAGTATAGCATCTGGAGTAAAGATAATTGTATCAAAAATGTAAAATATAAGCGTAGACTGCGCTACTCTGGCCATGTTAAAGATTGGGTTTCTTTCATCTTACTCCTAATGGGCTAGATTAGGCTAACTAACGTTTTACCATTAGTCAACCATTTGTCATGACTCTTAAACTTTGGCCCTCTGACCACCTTCCCTCGTGGAAAAAAGCGAAGTACTACCCTAGCTTACTGCGTCCTCTTCTATAGTATCGGCAGTCCCCGGGTTACAAACGAGACCCGTTCCTAGGTCTGTCTTTAAATCTTTAGCGTCAGTTGGTCAAATGTTTTTCATAGTTTTTCACCTTTCTATGCATATAAAACACAAACACATCGGTGGTTCGTCGGCTTCAGCGCGCCAGTTTGAATCAGAACACGATGCCGTTCGTAACAAACGATTTTATTTAACTCCTATGTTTTAACATAACAGGCTTTATGGCAGTCCGTCCGCAAGTACGAGTTGTCTGTAAGTTGGACGTACGTAACCCGTGAGCTGCCTGTGCTGCAAAAGTTACCTATGACAAAAATTGAAGACGCTAGTCCAGCCTTTGCAATGCAACGAGCAAACAGCTCAGAGAGAGTGAGTTATCACCTAAACAAAAACAGTTAATGTCTTAAGCAAAATTCAAATCCTCCTTATTAATAATCGTATCATCACATAAACTGTATGTGCAACAAAATTTCATGTAAGCCTTCACGTCATTACAGTGTGCACACACATCCAAGCAACCGTTAGCGACGGAAACTTCAGAACCATGGACAGAGGACAGCGATCATGGCCTTTTGGAACCCACCACCACAAACAAGCAAGATTGTTAATAAATAATGTTATTAGATCAGCACATCTTCCTATTAAATATAGTTCATGTGGGAAAACGGTCATTATGCAAGTCCAACTTTTCATCGCAAGTTAATCTTGAAAACGCTGTGTATAATAAATTCGCAAGGATGTCCTCCTATGGTGACGTTGCCCGCGGCTTCTATCATAAACCAACAGGCTTGGTGCTAGCTAGTTCATCAGAGTTTCTCTCCAGCTAGCTTGAGATTCGTTTCCCCCCACAGCGGGCGGAACTCGCCATAAAAGTTAGCGATAACAAAGCCCACCCATTTAGAGGGAAGATGTGATTGGTCAATTTTACTGTCATTTCAAATTAGTCTCCCATTAAATGACTATGGTTAGACCCTCTGTAAATTTATAGCTGAACTGTTAACTGTTTAAGTTTAAAATTACTTTTGCTCTTGGCACATACATGATGTATGGTGTATTTTCTGTGTATCATGGTGTGTATTCAGATTTTCAACACCAATAAAAATGTTTTTCTTGTAACTAGGCCTCTTGTATGTAATGTGTGATTGACGAGCAGCCCCGTTGACCGTTACTTGCCTCAGGAAAACACAGTTCTCTAATTGGCTGTGACAAAATGTATGTAAGGGTAAATTAAGGTCTGTAGGGGGAAGTGTGTTGGCACTGGATGTGTGAGGTTGAGTTAAAATAAAGGTCTACCACTGAGTACCATGTTCTTTTCAGTCGGCTGTCCATCATTTTGTGGCTAGTTTGCTTTTTATTTGGCTGTGTAGTTTGGTAGCCCAGGTTGTAGTTTGGTAGTTTGGTACCCCAGGATGAAACTGAAACACAGCCGGCATTTAATTGCTTCCTTTAAAAATGAAGATACATTTCCAATATACTTATTCACACAATGTATATGAGTTGGCTGAATCTGGAAGAAAGGGTATAATCTTTTTAGAAACAATGGATGGATGCTCTCCAGTAACTTACACGAATACCAGTCTTCATTCAAGTATAATTATAGAACAATGGAGGCTTTCAATGAGTAATGGCCTCCAAATTCAATAGTTTTAACCCACCATGCTCATAATTATTGTAAAAAAAACTCCTCTTTTGATCTTCACTGGTTTGTTACTCCATAGAAAATCAAAAATCTTTTGTTCATAACACTTGAAGAAGGACTGTGATGGAATTGGGAGGGACATAAATAGATGAATGAATTGTGGTGCAACCAAGAAATTAACTAGGGAAATTTTCCCAAAGAGTGATAAATTTTTCCCCTTCCATGGCTGTAAAATTCTATCTTTCTCAACTTATTATTGTAATTCATTGTACAGAGATAATCGGTAATTTACATGGTATTTTGTCATTTGTATCTTACAGTTCCCCAATCCTCAGAATTTTACATTTTTCATTGGCATACATGCATTTTGATTTCAAACCTGAATACTGTGAAAAAAGTTCCAAAAGTTCAAGAAGACTTTGCAGACAAGAAGGTTTTGGATTTAGCAGGAAACTTGTATCATCTGCATACATTGACATTTTTGTTTGCATGTTCCCAAGTTCAATTCCCTCTATGTCCACGGTAGACCTCACTTTAATAGCTAGTATTTCCATAACAGTTATAAATAAATATGGTGACGAAGGAAATCCTTGTTTAACTCGGGATAAGGGCACTGACTTAGAAAAGTAACCACCATTAATAATCCTACAGCTGGTGTCATCATGTAATATTCTAACCCAATTAATTAAGGATTTACCAAAATTAAAAAAGTCTAAACTTTTAAAAATAAAATCTAAACTTACCTTATCAAAGGCTTTCTCCAGATCAGCAATAAAAATTATCCCAGTTTTATTATTCAACTCATAATTTTCAATATTCTCTAACAACTGTCTGATATTATTACCAATATTTCGACCTTGCAAAAATCCTGATTGATCTTGATGAATAATGCTTGCCAGCACACTCTTCAATCTATAAGCTATACATTTAGCAAGTATCTTAGCATTTCCAATTTTTAAGAATTACTGGGTCTTTAAAATGGCCACTGGTTTCCTGCTTAGTAACAAGGAGATAAGCCCTTCTTTCTGAGAATCAGACAAATACACAGCACTTGAGAGAAATTAAAACAAGAAAGCAGTGGTTTTTTTAATCAAATCAAAGAATTTCTGATAAACCTCAATAGATATTCCATCTATTCCAGGTGTTTTCCTGGTTTAAAGCACATTACAGCAGAAAAATGTTCCTCCTCTGTAATCAAACCTTCACATAGTTGTTTCTGCTTTAAATTGAACTTTCTTTCATAAATTTGTGGAAAAAAATGTGTGAGAGTTGTGCAGAGGTGATGACTGAAATGAAAATATCTTAGCAAAATAATTTCATTTAGAATCTCATTTAGAATATCTGTTTGTGTATTCCATTATTTGAAATTACTTTGGAAATATTTTTTTAGAATGATTTCTATGTTGAAGGCTCAAGAAAATTTTGAACATTTTTCCCCTTTCTCCATCCCCTTTTATAATCATAACTCTTTTGAAGAAATTTTTCCACTAAGTCATATAGTTAATTTTGTTTATTTATCGAATGATTTAGCTGGTCTCTAGATGCATCAGCCAAATTATTGATATTAGAGTCAACTGCTCAACTCCTGCTGCTAAAGTTTGTTCTTTCAATTTCATTAGTTTTTTGTTTTTTTTCAGGAAGACTAAGCAATTGCATGCCCCCTAAAAATACATTTAAATGCTTCCCAAACTGATGTAGGGTTTGCTGTGCCAATATTGTGTACAAAAAATTAATTAATAAATCTCTTCATCAAATTCCTCATCTTGGAGAAGACTGATTAAACTTCCAATGTCCTGGTCCACATACATTTTCCAACATTAATAGATTTAGTTGAATACAGTTATGGTCAGACCGTAATTTATCCTCTATATACACAGTCTGATACACAAATTACTTTGGATATAAGAGAAAAGGAGATTAAAAAAAATCAATTCTACTCGCCTGGTTTTTCCTTCTCCAAGTAACCAAATTTGGATTTTTAGCTCTCCAAATATCAACTAAGTCTAAAGCGCCCATAAGATTAGAAATTTTCAGAAGTGCATATAGATGAGAATTAATTGGAGGGCATCCTTTTCAACCTACCTTGCTATTTAGAACAATATTGTAATCGCCCACCATAGTAATATCCCCTTCTATATCTTTCAACTTGTTAAATATTTCATCGGAAAAAGGGGGTCATCTAAATTAGGTCCATACAAGTTCAAAATGCAAAGCTTTTCTCCTTGAATTATTACACTTAAAAGTCTTCCCACTGACTCGGTACATATGAAGTATAACTGAAAATTAAATTGCTTGAAAAAAATCATAACCCCTTTTGAATATCTCTGACCATGCGAAAAATATATTGGGCCATTCCACTCTTTTTTCCAATTTATTTCATCTATCCCCATAGAATGAGATTCCCAGAGACAAAAAATAGAGACTGGTATTGCAATACTGGTCTCCATACTGTCAAAAAGCTGTTTAACCTGCCATTCAGAATAGAGGTGAGTCTTTCCAATGGAAATTCATTTTTTAAATATTCTTCAACCAGCAGGAGACTTTTGGAACAGTTTCATCAATCCGGGACTGTAAAACAGTTAAACGGGCAGCATACCAAAGCAGTTGTAATGATTTATCATATTTATGAAGGTTTAGTAATGGTGAGTGAATACCCAGTGCACACTGAAGTGGGTTCAGATCCATATCTAATCCCAATATAAGGGAGATCTGGTTTACCACCTCAGCCCCAAATTTCATAAATCGCCAACAGAAGCAAACAACATGAATTAAGTACCTAGTAGTTTGCATTTAACACATAAATTAGAACAATCTGGGATTATTTAGAATTGGAGCATAAAATGAGAAAATCTTCTCTATATGTAGTGCTTCCTTTATGGAATTCCATGACCTAGTAAGGTTGGCAATTAAAACATTTCTCTTAATCTCTCTATTAGAAGAAGACTGGCCTTAGAAGGGTAGATCTGAGAGGGACAAGGGGGAACATTCTTCTGATTCCAAATCAATCCAAGTTGATTTTAGAGTCTTGGTTAATTCATTCAGAAATAGCTTTAAGTTGTGAAGACAAGTGCTAATACTGAAAGTTGGATACAGCCAGGCCTCCTTTACTTATAGGGAGTTGAGGTGTATCAAATCTGAATTTAGGTCTCTTATTATTCCACATAAATTTTGAGACAATCCGGTGGAATGTTTTTTAAAAATTTGCCTAGACAAATTAATTAATTATTAGGGTACAGTAAACAAGGAAGTATGTTCATTTTTATCACTGCAATGCATCTTTAAAAGGAAATTGATAATGACAATCATCTGTCATGGCTCAGAATAGGACCCAAACGCAAGAGATGCAGTTAACAATGTTTAATGGGCAGAGGGGCAAAATCCAAAACCATAGTCAAAAACAGGCAAAGGTCAAAACCAGGAAAGCTCAGCAGCAGTACAAAATCACAGTCCACAAGAATAGTCAAAGAAACAGGCAACTGGGTCATTAACAAGCAGACTTGGCAAAGGCACAAAAACAACAGGCAGGAATCAAAAAACCAGAAAACAGACAAAGTAGTAACAGGCAGACAGGCAGGATAAGAATGCTCATAGCGTACACAGTGAGTAACTAGCTGCTTATATCCAGAAAAACTACTTAAGTCTCTTATCAGATCAAGAACAGAAGGTAAAGAAACATGGGGTTTATTTTAAATTAATAGTACGTACTTCAGCATACTGCGATAGTTTGTGATCATTATCATTTGTCTTAACATCATAGATGCATTGGATTACTACGAATTGCCACCGCTAAAGGTTCCATTGCTAATGCAAAAAGTAGAGGGGATCAGGGGCATCGTTCACAGGCACCTCTTTGTAAATGAAATGAGTCTGATAATACTCCATTTACCAATACAGAGGGTCATTGTTTTCAATGAGAACATAGCTTTTTTGAGTGCCTATAAAATATGCCAGGAGCACAAGAAGGAAGCAGAGCTTATTCTCAATCCTGAACACATAGCAGTCTGTTTAGTTTTTTCAAGGCTGAAAAATGTTGATCACTTTGCGGTGTAAGTGTTCTGTATTAACGTGCAGTATATGTATTGTGCAATAGTGTGCTGTATTAGTGTTCTGTACTGGTGTGTATTGTTGTGCTGTGTTAGTGTTCTGTATTCCTGGTGTATATTGTTGTGCTGTATTAGTGTTCTGTGTTACTGATGTATATTGTTGTTCTGTATTAGTGGTCTGTATCACAGATGTATATTGAGTAACGTTACATTAATTGCATCCTCATAATGCATTCATGATGCAGTCACAACACATTCATAAGCAGTGCATAAGAGTACATGACAGCCTCATAAAGCATGCATAATGCTTTCCTTAAACATTACATAACAGCTTCAAAATGTGTTAATAATGAACCTTCATACTGTATTCATAAGCATTATATTACATATTAAAAGTATTTTAATGCTTTATCATATATGATAAATAGCATGCTATAAGATGGGTATTTAACAGACTATAGAACTGAAGACAAAACAAAATGTGTATGCTTCATATCATCACCTGTGATTCATTTTCCCAAACTTTAACCATAAGATATTACACTCATGTGCATGCCTGTAGTAAGAGCAGTTCAGATTAAAATGTGATCAGGAGATAAACATACCTGTTTTACTCTGATTTAACCATGCCTGAGAAAGTTATCCTACTGTCAAGAGGTACTGCCCTCTCAGCTTTGTGCTTAATTCACCAAGTCCCAATGGAGTCTCCATCCAAAGATACACATTTTGAAAGGTCACTTTTCCATGGTCTTTTCTCGCTGACATCACTGTTAATTATTGTTTCTAGATTTTGATATGAAGTCTGATAATTGATCATAAAATGCAGTTCTTAAGGAGCAAAGAGTTCTTAAGGACTAAATAATTGTGAGCTAATAAAGTTGCCTTCAAAGCTCCTTCAAAGCAAATGCAGTTAACAATCATATTGTACCTCATTCACATGTATGTGTGATATTAATGCATATAGTGACAAGGGGCTTTGTAACACATAAATTAAGGCCTTGTGAATGATTTTAGTCCAGTTAAAGTCATGTCGTCCCTCTTGTTATACATTTATAAACTATACCATGGAGTTATACACTATACAGTTCAACATGAGGCTTTATAGAACAGACATTACAGTCTCATAAATGATTTTGGTGCAGTTAATGAAAGTCATGTCAATGTTAGCTCTCATTACACATTTAAAAACTAAACTATTGAGTTATATACCATGTAAGAGTGGAAGAGTTCAATACATAGTTTCACAATGTCAAAATGTGCAATCTTAATTTTAATAAAAGTCTAAGTAATAACATAACAAAAACAGCAGCTTTGCAAAAAGAAAGTCTTTATTATTGTGTAACAACAGAAATTGAATGCATCTATTCAATCTATTTGCTATTTGCTAAGTCCTACACTCTAATTTGTTGATAGTTATTCTGTCAGGTAGGGGTAGGAACTAAACCCAGATCCCTAGAGTGGAACCAACGAGCAATACCACTATGCTACTCAGAAGTGGTGGGCTGCGAACCCAAATGCAGACTGAAGGCCAGAGTTAATTTACAGGGGTTTTAATAATCCACAAGCAAAAAACAAAGTGCAAATCCAGAAAACGTAAATCCATACAGAACAGAAAAAATAAGAAACCAAGAGCAGTAATACATACATCGGGTAATCCAATAGAGTAATCCAAAAAACAGGCAAAAACACAGAAATCCAAAAACACAGACAAGCAGTCAAAACAAAGCGACACATGGATACAAGGCTGGGTCAACAGGGCACACAAGGAAGGCTGACTGAACACTAAGCAAGGTACAAAGACAAAGGAGGACATAAACACATGAGGACAAGCAGGGATCAGGTAGAGACAATCAACAATCAGATACAAGGCAGAGCAGCCAGAAGACATAAGGACCTCTGGTGGTCAAAATGGGAAACAACACCCTAGCAATGTCTCCTGATGGTCCTCCCAGGTTGATAGGGGTGACGTTGATGGAAGTCCCTAATGAGGTCATAATCCAGCACATCATGGGCTGGAACCCAGGACCGCTCCTCCGGCCCATGCTAGGGGAGAAACCACAACAGGGAGCAACTGGGAGACATGGAAATTTGAGTTAATCCACATGGACCAAGGAAGCAGTCGTCGATAGGACACAGGATTAACCCTCCGGACCACCTTTAAAGGACCCACGAAACAAGGAGCCAGCTTGCAGGATTCCATCCGCAGAGGGAGATTCTAAGCAGACAGCCAGACCCTTTGCCCAGGCCAGTAGGATGGAGCTGGTCTCCTACAGCGATTGGCCTGGGCCTGATACCATCAACTAGCTTAAAGCAAGTTCACCTGAGCCCTTCTCCACGTTCTCCTGCAACGCTGGACAAAATGTTGTGCAGAAAGAAGTAGGGTTGGTGGAGACCATGCACCTCATAGTGGTTTCCAGGTCCTGATTGTCCCTCTCAGTCTGCCCATTAGACTCTGGATGGAAACTCGATGACAGGCTGGCTGATGCCCCAATCAGCTTGCAGAATGCCTGCAAGAAAGGAAGAGAACTGTGAACCACAATCTGAAACAACATGAAGAGGGAGACCATATACATGAAAAACATTCTCACACAAAAGTTCGACAGTAGTGTATGCAGATGGCAGTTTAGGTAATGGGATGAAAAGACAGGCTTTGGAGAACCTGTCAACAATAACTAGTGAAGACCTGAGAGCAAACAATATAAGCTGAGTTATATATGCTGCTTTCTAAAATTGTATTAGCTGTTTGAAAAAAATAATAATTGTACATGCTGTTATTTGGAAAAAAAGAAAAATGCTTGTTTACCTACCGACTGAGAAAGCTAATGGGATAGTTACTGAAAGGCACTTTATTATAGTTGTTTCTAATAATGGTGCTAGCCCCACTGGAGGTCCTGTTATTGAAAGATGGGTTTATGAAACAGAGAGACCTCATTGTGCACGAATAATAAGTGAAGAAGAATGGAGGAGTATTCGTAATGCAAGAGTGCATGGAATTGTGGGTGTGTCCAGCATGCAGTGAGTGGTGTATATATGTGTACTCTACTTTGTTTTAATAATGTAACTGTACTGATAGTTTTTTATGTGGATATGATTATTCACTTGCTAACAAACATGAAAGCAGAAGTATATCTTGAAAGACATTTAACTTGTGTAGATGTGTATGCAGATCCTGAATTTGAGGACATTAAGTTTGATGATTTTGAATGGTGGATTATTGAGTCAAAAGAACCCCATCATCTAATTGCTGTTGACAAACTCTGGTGGAATGCAATACGTGCAAGCAATAGAATTCCTAATCAAAGGGCTACGCGGGAACCTTGGTTTACAAATGTTTAGAGGAATACGAATATTTCTTGTGTTATGGACTATTTCATTTATCGTATCGTGGACAGCAGTTCTGATATGGGTGGTTGGATATAGATGGGAGATATAGAAACACAGGGAATCAGGACACATTTTTGGCTGGAACGCACGTATATAGACTCAGACGGAGTGAAACAGCACACAGGAGATTAATCAAAAACTTTGGAATCTTACAAAGTGGGTGAATTTAAGGCAGGTGCAGGAGGACTTCCCTGATGTACCGTGGATCCAATTGTTGAAACGTTTATGGACAGTAACAACATTAAACCGGACTCTGGACTATCTGTGTGAGTACCCAGAGGAGGATGTGACACTTTCATTGTCAAATCTGCTAAGGGTACCTGAAGGATTTGCTATCAATGGAGTAAACAGACTATTGTTAAACCCTAGGTTGTGTGTGCGAATCAGCCCTAGAAGCGTTAGGTGGGAAACTGGCAAGTGGGCTGACATGGGCAGAACTCCCGCAGAGGATACCTCAGAGGATTTAACTGTAGTATGGGGACAATGTAAAAAGTACAAAACAGGAGTTACAGTTTAAAAAATAATTGTGCTGATCAGAACAAGAGAGACGGACGAGGAGCCGGAAATTCCACGGTCACCCTCAGACAGTGCCAGACAGGGATACATTGGGGCAAAATCAGGAAAACTGGACAGGGGTAAGGGCACCATGGAGGGAGGACCAAACATTCCCGTTAAAATAATGATCAAACGCCACCCAACTCACAGAAAATGGATACAGAAATGTATGAAAAAATGGAATAAAATAACTACAGGAGACCAACAGTGGCCAAAAAATGGCACGTTTGACGAAGCCTGTTGTGAGGACATGGAGGCAGTCATTAAACACTGCAAAGACAAGGACGATTCTGAGAAGCGCATGGGAAAAAGAAAAAGGGAGTAGGAAGTGTTGTCATGGTTCAAGAAAGAGGGGGAGCAGTATAAAAAATTGATGAGGTCGCTGAGAAACGCATCAAAAGATAAGTCAGAGAAAGAAGAATCAGAGGGGGAGAAAGTGAAGCTCACAACATCTCTGGGCCTCAGGCCAGAACCACCCCCTTATTCTGGGAACAATGATTCACTTAAGGCAGGACAGTATGTCCTGACCAGGAGACAAGCTCAGAGAGAGATAAAAGGAACAGTAACATTCCCGCCGGCCCAAGGACAGATAGTGATGGTGGTAGACGAAGAGGATCTCCAGCCAAGGACATCAAACAACCCTTAGTTACAGCAAACTAAGGGGAGGAGGAATACCGAATACAGTCCACTAATGTGGGAATTGGAAGAAATGGGCCACACGCCCAGAACAGCAGAACCGTTGGAGGAAAAAATAGAAAGGAATCCCGAGCTGAAGCACGAGTGGAGATGAAAGGAAGTACACTGGAAGAGAAGGATCGGGCAGAGCTCAGTAAGATAATTAATGCCAAAGAAGCAAAAAAAACATGATCTAGTTAGACAAAAAGAAATATGCACCTCCACCCCAAAAGGCTCAGAGGTCGATGAAAGTTCAGAGGATGATGAGAGCTGTAATGAGGAAAGGATAACACCAGACAGACAGGAAGGAGGCGGGTACGGAAATGACAAAAGAGAGTGTGAAGAGTGGTTTAAAAAGCAAGAGCAACTGGAAAAAGAATTGAGGAAAGTGGAGGAAGAACTAAGAAAAGTGCAGACAGAAAAAAGAGCAAAGGCCAGACGAATAAGTTGGAAGCCTGACATGAATGCAACAAAATGATCAATATATGGGGAAGTATACATAGAGAACGAACAGGCAGCTAGACTAAGACATGAGAATGCAGAGAGGAGTCTCCATGAATTGTTAGAGCAGACACAGAGTCATAAGTCAAGCACAGGAAGAGTTGAGATCAGGTAAAAGAAATGAGGAGATTCAGGAAGACAGCCTGAGTGAAGCAGGAAGGCTAGTTGCTGGAGCAGAGGGAGGAGCAGTGCCAATGTATCCCATAATAACTAAAAATCAGCGTGCCCACTATGTGCCATTGGCCTTTTGTGACATGGCGGGACTAGTGGGACGATTACCTGATCTTACAGACGGAGCAAGCAAATGGATAACAGCTGTGGAGGAAAATACAGCATCCCACAGTCTGGCGATAGGGGATGTCAAGGCTCTGCTGATGCATGTGTTTGGAAAACAAGCAACGAATGACATCTTAGACACAGCGGGCTTAGCTTGTGCATCCAAGGGAAATGACATAGACCATGTGGGATTTAATGGAGTGAGAAATGACGTGTGGACAGAGCTTCGCAAAAGATACCCAGACAAAATGGATCTATCAAAATTGGAAGGAGAAGAGTTACAGGAGGCTCAAAATTGGAAGGAGAAGAGTTACAGGAGGCGGAGAGTCCTCAGAAGTTTCTGCACACCTTCCAGCGGAGATGGAGGGAGGAAATGTCATGTCCTTGGGACTCAAACATAGCCACAAAAAACCCTCTTCAAAGCAATGGTGAAGAAAAGCATGCGTCTGCCAGTACAACAACGCCTGGATAAGGAAGTGAGCCTGATGAAAAAGCCATGGTCAGAGTTCACAGAATACATAATACATCATGTGGAAAGATACCGAAAGGAGAAAAAGGAGGAGGAAGACAATAATAAGAAGCTGAACACTAAACTAGCACAGCTACAGCTGGGAGAACTGTCCCAGTCCAAAAAAGAAAAGGGCAGAGTGCAGGCCCCAGTGATTCTGACTGAATCTGTAACAACTAGTGCTCCAGTTGCCACCCAGCCAGGTGTGGGAACGCCTCAGACACAAGTAAACCAGACACAAATGCCAGTCCCTGCCGAAAGGATACCAGTAGCCCCTGCAGCAATTGCAGTAGCCCGAGCTCCTCCAGTGAATTTGTACATCAATAAGCCAGAAAGAGGCCCATACCCTCCAAGAGGACGAGGCAGAGGAGGAGCAGAGGTGGAGCATCATTCAAAGGGAGAGGACGGGGCTCCTATGGACGACCTCACGCATATCCTCACCAACGACTGCAATCAATGATTTAATTTTGCTGGGGATGCAATCAGCCAGGGCATTGTAAAGACCGCTGCCCAATCGCCCCCATCCAACCAACCAGGGGTGGGGCCCCCAGAAAACCACTAGGGATGCCCAGAAAACTTCCATGTTGCAACATTCATGGAACGAGTGGAAGCTATTGGTGCAAGCACAATTAGGGAGAGTCAAACCACCTCGACTGCCGCTAGGTACTCTTATGTTTGATGAGCAGCAAATTCACAAAGACTATGAAACGTGTTGGGAAGATGTGATTAACCAGCAACATCATCATGTCATCAGTCAGGGTATATATATTGGACCTCAAGGGGCAGCGTCTGCAGTAACTTTACCACCCCAATTACAGCAATGGTTTCAGATCAAGGACTCTGTGCCACATGTAACATTGTTAATAAGGGAAGGACATGAGTCACATGAGTTAGGCCCCATGGTCAAAGCTGTGTTGCAGGTACAAGAATGGGTCCCAACAATTAACAAATACATTCATGTTTCACCTAACAGAGCCTTTGTTTGAATATCACTGAAAGCTTGTGATGAAGTAAAAGCTGAGAAGTTTTTGCTGGATGATAGACTGTCAACACAAATGCTCATTACGGCAGAACATGAAACTTTGCTGCAACAAGTACCTGAGGAATTATGGTCCAAACACAAGACTGACGTGGGACGCGTCAAGTCTGCACAGCCTGTATGCATTACATTAATACAGGGGGTTCAGCTGCCCTATCAGAGACAATATCCACTTAAGCCACAAGCCATAAAAGGAATCAAACCCACTATCGAAGGATTACTGTGTGCAGGAGTGCTGGTCAGAACTCAGAGCCCATGTAATACACCTATATTTCCTATTAGAAAGCCACACTCACAGGATTATCGTTTGGTGCATGATTTGAGAGCCATAAACGCTGTTGTTGATTCTGAAACGCCTGTTGTGCCTGATCCACACACATTATTGTCTAACATTCCACCAAACACGCAGTGGTATACTGTAATTGACCTGTGTTCAGCGTTTTTCAGTGTTCCAGTACATCCCACCTCACAATACATTTTTGCTTTCACTTATCAAGGCCAACAATACACATAAACTAGATTACCGCAAGGTTATCGTGAGAGCCCATCAATATTCAACAGGGTGTTAGCGCAAGACCTACAACACCTGGATATTGCTAGTACATTAATCCAATATGTTGATGATTTGTTAATTTGTAGCCTTACAAAACAGCAGTGTGAAAAATATTCAGTTGCTGTCTTAACAGCATTAGCTGCAGGAGGTCATAAGGTCAGCAGAGACAAACTGCAATTTTGTCAGCAAACTGTGGAGTATTTGGGAAGACAATTAAGTGGCAGTAAGAGACTAATTGCACCCTCACAAGTGGAGGCTTTTACTACAGCCCCAAAGCCTCAAACAGTAGGACAGATGCTTTTCTTTCTAGGGATGGCAGGATACAGTAGGCCCTGGATTTGTGAATATGCAGTTATCACATCACCTTTACGGGCCCTAATCAGAGCAGCAGGCCAAGGCAACAGCGCAGCTCAATTACAGTGGACAGAGGAAGCAGAAGAAGCTTTTCAAGCCCTAAAACAACATATGCAAACAGCCCCAGCCCTTGGTAATCCTGATTACAGTGCACCATTTAATTTATATGTTGCTGAACATGCAGGTTTTGCTAGTGCAGTACTAATGCAAGACACTCCTGCTGGAAAACAGCCATTTGCCTATTACAGCACCAAATTAGACGCTGTAGAACAGGGCTTACCACCATGCTATCAGGGATTAGCTGCTGCTGCTGCTGCATTCACCTATCAGAAAGCCTCAACTCTCACAATGTGACATCAAGTGATATTGTACACATCTCACCAATTGCATTCATTATTAACAAGCCCATGATTTGTTTTAACTCAGGCAAGAAAAACAGGCTATGAGGTCATTCTTTCAGCTCCTGAAATCACCATTCAGCGATGCACTACAGTCAATCCAGCTACTAGAATGGTCACACCATTGGATGGAACTCCTCATGAATGTATTCAGCACACAGAAACCTTTTTGAAGGCTCGTGAAGACTTACGTAACCAACCAATTGATTCTCATCTTACGTTGTTTGTGGATGGATCATGCTTTCGAGATGAAAAAGCAATCATGCTGGATATGGCATAGTACAGTTAAATGCAGATGGGACGACCTTTTCACAAGTACAGAAGACATCACTCACACAGCCATGCTCTGCTCAGCTAGCAGAAATTCAAGCCTTAACAGCTGCTTGTCAGCTAGCAGCAGGGCAGCGTGCTAACGTATACACATTGACTCAGCCTATGCATATGGTGTCTGTCATGTTTATGGGACAATGTGGAAGCAACGAGGCTTTCACAGAGCTGATGGCACGCCTATCACACATGGGGAAGCAATCTCAGAACTATTACGGGCCATGAGACTTCATACTACACTGGCTATTATCAAATGCCCAGCCCTGCCCACCAGATCTGATGAGATTCCTGAAGATCTACAAAAGGTGACACCAGGGGATTGGGTGTACGTCAGGGTGTTCAAGAGGAAGTGCAACGAGTCAAGGCGTGAGGGACCTTACAAGGTGGTGTTGACAACGCCAACAGCAGTCAAGGTGCAAGGTAAAACTGTATGGTTTCATCTCAATCACTGTTGCAGGGCACAAGAGCCAGGACTTACGCAGGAAGAGGTAAGAACTGACTTACAGGCAACCACAGAGGAGCAGGAAGAAGCGGGACCCTCTAGGGGTAAGAGCGTCACAGAAATAGCACAGGCCATAGATAGTGGAGGAGATGAGGAGGCAGAGCCTTAGAGGGACAGGTAAGAGGATGGTAAGCATAGAGTTAGAGTATGGGGTTCAAAGGCAAAGCTGTGGGGTCTGGTGATATTGCTGATGTCAGAGATAAGCCCAGCGAAAGGTGCTCCGTTAAATGATCACAGTGAAAGAGAAAAAGCAACGGGACAAACAAGGTCACCATTTGGTGACTTTGGGAAGGCAATGGACAACACAGGTACAGACAAATATTTTTTACAAATGGATGCAGTTTTCTGCTCAACAGGATAGATGAAACGTGCATAACGTGTTATAACACCAATGCAGGAAAAGTTCCCCAGGTGAGACCCCCCCCACTTCTCGCAGAAGGGATGTGTTGACACAGGAAACAACAGAGACCCAGGTAAAATGTGATATCTACAGTGCCTATTATATTATATGGCTACTAGTAGGACTCGCCATAAAATGGGAGATCCTTCAGGGAAAGTGTATAAGGTGTCATGGCCGCAGGGTGGGGGTGAGTATATGCCATCTGCAGAAATGGAAAGCAGAACAGGATATGTTATGGGTAAATTGGGTCCACGACAATATGGGAATGGGATAGGATTGTTAATGGAAACACTGCTGGGATAGGATTGTTAAGGGGGGGGTTGATGGTGTAGGGCTGCCACCTGTGGTGGCAGTGCCTGAGAATATTCAATTTCCATTTTGTGTGGTTAGAAATGATATGCTAGAAAATGTAATAGACATGCATTTAAGGGGATTTGGAGATCAGGCGTTCGACCCATGAATTAGTCGCCAAAAATGGGACACAGTGGGTATTGTGGCATGCTCTACTACAGAACAGGCTCCAATCAGATGTAAGGAGGTAGTCCCAAATTGGGGGTACTCCATTGACCGCGAAGACAAGAATGGCACACAAACACAGTCCACCATCCCCATACCAGATCTGTCAGAAGGGACTAGTCCAGTAGCGGACATCTATTGGTATTGTGGCAAAAATACTGAACTGCTCTGGAAAGAAATAAAAATAATAATAATAAAAAAACTGCTCTGGAAAGACAGTGGAGAGGCATATGCGCACCTGCCATGTTAGCAGGACGGTTGACTGTGATTAGTTTCGATGATCCTGATCTGAAAATCAGGGTAAAGAGAGATGTGGGGAAATGGAGAGAAGATAAAGATATATGGATTTCAAAATGGCTTGAGCCTAATGGAGTGCCAAAGGAGCACCAAGCAATTTCTGAGGACATGATTCACGGAAGTCAGGTGGTGGACACTCTTACATTAGGAGGTATGGGATTTACAACTGCAAGAAATTCACGGTGGATAAACTACTTATGGTATAATCAGCAGAGGTTTATTAACCATACTGTACAAGCGTTGGAAGGAGTAAAAGAACAGTTGCATGCCACCTCCCTCATGACGCTGCAAAGTAGGTTAATTCTTGATACACTATTAGCAGAGGAAGAGGGTGTGTGTGAGCGTATCGGGGAAGAATGCTGCACGGTCATACCTATGCACACAGAACCCAGAGGTAATATAACAACTGTAATGCAGGCCCTAGAGAACTTGAAAAAACAGCATGTCAAAAATACAATAGGGAATGTATATGAGTGGTCAGGATGGGATTGGTTAAGTATCTCCTCGTGGAGAGCAGCCCTGGCCAAAATTGGAGTAGTCATTGGAATAGTATTGTTAATGTTGTTGTTTGTCACATGTTGTGCGATTCCTCTGATTCAGTCTCTAATCAAGAAAATGATAGGCTCACTGACAGGGCAGTTTCTTGTTCGTGTGAGACGGAACAGTGACAACAAGGATGAAGCATGGGGGAAAAGGGGTGAAGCAGAACCACTTCATGTTTGGTGTTTCAAGGAAGTTCCAGATCTGTTCCAATGGCCAGCCCGGATAACGTGCATTGGAGAAAACAGCTATAAGGATCAAAATGACGGCAGTGTAACCGGAAAGGAGGCCCATTTGGTAATCCAGACTGTAAATGGGGTAAAAAACCAGGAGCTGGATGAGTCCTGATTACCAGGAGTTTCTTGAAGATGCTGAATTTTGGGAGGGACTTCCCTTTATTGATCCTTAGAGTACACCATCTTTTACATATACTGACATAAACATACACGAAGAAGGAGATAACATTTTCAGGAGCCAAAGGGCTCTCTTACCCATGGCGGATAGTTAAATGCCCACAAATAGTTATTTCACACATCTCTGCCAGAGAAGAATTATGACCAGCAACGGCTGAGTGAAGTGCTAGTAACCTCTCCTCTGTCCAATGGTCCAACGATTCAGTGACAAGCTAAGGAAGACATTAATTCAGTGACAAGCCAAAGAAGACATTAATCTGCTTGCTTGCTCATGCATAAATTGGATTAGTATACCATATGTTATTGCATAATCAGTAAAAGCCATACTCTTATTAATAAAAATTGATTGATCACTCATCACGAGACTAATAATTAAGTTTTAATCATTACTTGTCAGAACATTAAGGTATGTTTTATATAATCATGTATCACTATATACTCATGTATCAAAATGTAATCATGTATACAATATCATATCAACTGTTAAAGGTACCGTGGCTGGTCTTAATAATGTAATCCTGCTTAGCACATTGTGATTGTGAATGAAGTTAGTCCTCAGTGAACCCATTGTGTAATAAAGGCCATATTTTGCTCAGTGGAGAGCTGAGCTGGGGCTCCTGAGCGATAGGAGCTAGGGAGAACACCAAGATATCCATGTGGGAATGGGGGGGCCACATGACAAAAATGCCAACAAAGGGGGACTAGAAAAAACAGAGACCCTGAGTTCCAAATATCGGGAGGGGGCCCTGGGCAGGAAACTGCTGGACAAAATGGTTTACTAATGGCATCTGGAAAGTGACAGGAAGTCCATTTAGGGAGCCTGCTGATTTGATAATGTAGCAGTGGGTCACTGAAGACTAACTGATTTATACGAACTGATGATGCATCTGTAAGAACTTAGGCATGGAATTCTTGTATGAGACTTAGTAGTATCAAAGGGGGGAATGTAGAAGCATAATTTGTAAGATCAGGCCTACCCTTGAACTAACATAACAATGGCAGATGTACTTAAAATGATGCATGCTGTGACACTAGTAAAATACAGTCATAGAAATAATGGAGCCAACCCAACCTATATGTAGTAACCTAATAGACACTCTAGGGGTCAGTCTGTCTAGGATGTAATTCACTGCCAGACACTCTAGGTGTCAATATATTTTTTTAATAGATTGCTGACCATTACCAATAAATATTAATATCAAGGATCAAGTTAATGTTAACACTAAGGGAAGAAGGAGGGCCTAAGGTGCTCCTCTTGGGGCAGGCCTTAGAGAAGTTGGGGAAGGCCTTAGATAAGAAAAGGAATAAAAATGGACGGGGGGTGATGGACCCCACAGAGCGAATGGTGGATTGCCTAGATGATCTTTTGCTGTTCTGCGCAGACCAGCCCGGCTTATTGTGTAATGCTTCCAGGTAGTATGCAATAAACCATTTTGCATCAGACTCTGTGGATTTTGTTTTGTTTGTAAAAGAAGTCTGTGAAGGCCTAAGGAGCATTGAAGTGTGGTGAGGGCCCCCAGCTAATTGATCCAAGCTGGAGAGGTCTGTCCTCCACACGTGTATTCATGAATTTTCATTCCTGGACATTCCTTTCAGCCTAAGGAAACTTAGTTTTGTGTTTAAATTACATTACACCGATGAAAGGAAATGTTGTTCAAAACGCGATATGGCACTTGCGAGTTTCTAAGGTGCTCACGAAACACGTTCATTCGCTCCTGTGCTGTACATGAGTCAAGAAAGCCAAAAAACTTAAAGTGAGTGAAGGAAAAGGTTTTCGCTGTCAGTGCACTCCAACAACTGCAAAAGTGTGTACGGATGCAAGATCCAAGTTTCCAAGCTTGTTGGGACTAAGAAAACTTAGTTTTGTCTTTGGCTCAGAAACACTGTCATGTAGTAATGATTTTTCATCCTTGGACTGGCAACACTTCAGTTTTCCTTCTTGGTCTGTGGCAGTGTAGGGTTCCTGGTTCCCTTCATTGTGAGAGCAGTACAGCTCTCTGCAATGAAAGGAACTCTCGCAGTGACTGAATGTTCACTCTGACATTACAGGCTGGATCGCACCTCGCAAACACTTTACCAACTACATGCGTGTGTAAAGCATTCAACAAAAGTCAACATTTTCAGTTTCTGCTTCTTCGTACACTTCCCAGCCTGTGCGATGACAAACATTACACAGATGAAAGGAAATGTTGTTCAAAACGCGATATGGCACTTGCGAGTTTCTAAGGTGCTCACGAAACGCGTTCATTCGCTCCTGTGCTGTACATGAGTCAAGAAAGCCAAAAAACTTAAAGTGAGTGAAGGAAAAGGTTTTCGCTGTCAGTACACTCCAACAACTGCAAAAGTGTGTACGGATGCAAGATCCAAGTTTCCAAGCTTGTTGGGACTAAGAAAACTTAGTTTTGTCTTTGGCTCAGAAACACTGTCATGTAGTAATGATTTTTAATTCTTGGACTGGCAACACTTCAGTTTTCCTTCTTGGTCTGTGGCAGTGTAGGGTTCGTGGTTCCCTTCATTGTGAGAGCAGTACAGCTCTCTGCAATGAAAGGAACTCTCGCAGTGACTGAATGTTCACTCTGACATTACAGGCTGGATCGCACCTCGCAAACACTTTACCAACTACATGCGTGTGTAAAGCATTCAACAAAAGTCAAAATTTTCAGTTTCTGCTTCTTCGTACACTTCCCAGCCTGTGCGATGACAAACATTACACCGATGAAAGGAAATGTTGTTCAAAACGCGATATGGCACTTGCGAGTTTCTAAGGTGCTCACGAAACGCGTTCATTCGCTCCTGTGCTGTACATGAGTCAAGAAAGCCAAAAAACTTAAAGTGAGTGAAGGAAAAGGTTTTCGCTGTCAGTACACTCCAACAACTGCAAAAGTGTGTACGGATGCAAGATCCAAGTTTCCAAGCTTGTTGGGACTAAGAAAACTTAGTTTTGTCTTTGGCTCAGAAACACTGTCATGTAGTAATGATTTTTAATTCTTGGACTGGCAACACTTCAGTTTTCCTTCTTGGTCTGTGGCAGTGTAGGGTTCGTGGTTCCCTTCATTGTGAGAGCAGTACAGCTCTCTGCAATGAAAGGAACTCTCGCAGTGACTGAATGTTCACTCTGACATTACAGGCTGGATCGCACCTCGCAAACACTTTACCAACTACATGCGTGTGTAAAGCATTCAACAAAAGTCAAAATTTTCAGTTTCTGCTTCTTCGTACACTTCCCAGCCTGTGCGATGACAAACATTACACCGATGAAAGGAAATGTTGTTCAAAACGCGATATGGCACTTGCGAGTTTCTAAGGTGCTCACGAAACGCGTTCATTCGCTCCTGTGCTGTACATGAGTCAAGAAAGCCAAAAAACTTAAAGTGAGTGAAGGAAAAGGTTTTCGCTGTCAGTACACTCCAACAACTGCAAAAGTGTGTACGGATGCAAGATCCAAGTTTCCAAGCTTGTTGGGACTAAGAAAACTTAGTTTTGTCTTTGGCTCAGAAACACTGTCATGTAGTAATGATTTTTAATTCTTGGACTGGCAACACTTCAGTTTTCCTTCTTGGTCTGTGGCAGTGTAGGGTTCCTGGTTCCCTTCATTGTGAGAGCAGTACAGCTCTCTGCAATGAAAGGAACTCTCGCAGTGACTGAATGTTCACTCTGACATTACAGGCTGGATCGCACCTCGCAAACACTTTACCAACTACATGCGTGTGTAAAGCATTCAACAAAAGTCAACATTTTCAGTTTCTGCTTCTTCGTACACTTCCCAGCCTGTGCGATGACAAACATTACACAGATGAAAGGAAATGTTGTTCAAAACGCGATATGGCACTTGCGAGTTTCTAAGGTGCTCACGAAACGCGTTCATTCGCTCCTGTGCTGTACATGAGTCAAGAAAGCCAAAAAACTTAAAGTGAGTGAAGGAAAAGGTTTTCGCTGTCAGTACACTCCAACAACTGCAAAAGTGTGTACGGATGCAAGATCCAAGTTTCCAAGCTTGTTGGGACTAAGAAAACTTAGTTTTGTCTTTGGCTCAGAAACACTGTCATGTAGTAATGATTTTTAATTCTTGGACTGGCAACACTTCAGTTTTCCTTCTTGGTCTGTGGCAGTGTAGGGTTCGTGGTTCCCTTCATTGTGAGAGCAGTACAGCTCTCTGCAATGAAAGGAACTCTCGCAGTGACTGAATGTTCACTCTGACATTACAGGCTGGATCGCACCTCGCAAACACTTTACCAACTACATGCGTGTGTAAAGCATTCAACAAAAGTCAACATTTTCAGTTTCTGCTTCTTAGTACACTTCCCAGCCTGTGCGATGACAAACATTACACCAATGAAGGGAAATGTTGTTCAAAACGCGATATGGCACTTGCGAGTTTCTAAGGTGCTCACGAAACGCGTTCATTCGCTCCTCTGCGGTACATGAGTCAAGAAAGCCAAAAAACTTAAAGTGAGTGAAGGAAAAGGTTTTCGCTGTCAGTACACTCCAACAACTGCAAAAGTGTGTACGGATGCAAGATCCAAGTTTCCAAGCTTGTTGGGACTAAGAAAACTTAGTTTTGTCTTTGGCTCAGAAACACTGTCATGTAGTAATGATTTTTAATTCTTGGACTGGCAACACTTCAGTTTTCCTTCTTGGTCTGTGGCAGTGTAGGGTTCGTGGTTCCCTTCATTGTGAGAGCAGTACAGCTCTCTGCAATGAAAGGAACTCTCGCAGTGACTGAATGTTCACTCTGACATTACAGGCTGGATCGCACCTCGCAAACACTTTACCAACTACATGCGTGTGTAAAGCATTCAACAAAAGTCAACATTTTCAGTTTCTGCTTCTTCGTACACTTCCCAGCCTGTGCGATGACAAACATTACACCGATGAAAGGAAATGTTGTTCAAAACGCGATATGGCACATGCGAGTTTCTAAGGTGCTCACGAAACGCGTTCTTTCGCTCCTGTGCTGTACATGAGTCAAGAAAGCCAAAAAACTTAAAGTGAGTGAAGGAAAAGGTTTTCGCTGTCAGTACACTCCAACAACTGCAAAAGTGTGTACGGATGCAAGATCCAAGTTTCCAAGCTTGTTGGGACTAAGAAAACTTAGTTTTGTCTTTGGCTCAGAAACACTGTCATGTAGTAATGATTTTTAATTCTTGGACTGGCAACACTTCAGTTTTCCTTCTTGGTCTGTGGCAGTGTAGGGTTCGTGGTTCCCTTCATTGTGAGAGCAGTACAGCTCTCTGCAATGAAAGGAACTCTCGCAGTGACTGAATGTTCACTCTGACATTACAGGCTGGATCGCACCTCGCAAACACTTTACCAACTACATGCGTGTGTAAAGCATTCAACAAAAGTCAACATTTTCAGTTTCTGCTTCTTCGTACACTTCCCAGCCTGTGCGATGACAAACATTACACCGATGAAAGGAAATGTTGTTCAAAACGCGATATGGCACATGCGAGTTTCTAAGGTGCTCACGAAACGCGTTCTTTCGCTCCTGTGCTGTACATGAGTCAAGAAAGCCAAAAAACTTAAAGTGAGTGAAGGAAAAGGTTTTCGCTGTCAGTACACTCCAACAACTGCAAAAGTGTGTACGGATGCAAGATCCAAGTTTCCAAGCTTGTTGGGACTAAGAAAACTTAGTTTTGTCTTTGGCTCAGAAACACTGTCATGTAGTAATGATTTTTAATTCTTGGACTGGCAACACTTCAGTTTTCCTTCTTGGTCTGTGGCAGTGTAGGGTTCCTGGTTCCCTTCATTGTGAGAGCAGTACAGCTCTCTGCAATGAAAGGAACTCTCGCAGTGACTGAATGTTCACTCTGACATTACAGGCTGGATCGCACCTCGCAAACACTTTACCAACTACATGCGTGTGTAAAGCATTCAACAAAAGTCAACATTTTCAGTTTCTGCTTCTTCGTACACTTCCCAGCCTGTGCGATGACAAACATTACACCGATGAAAGGAAATGTTGTTCAAAACGCGATATGGCACTTGCGAGTTTCTAAGGTGCTCACGAAACGCGTTCATTCGCTCCTGTGCTGTACATGAGTCAAGAAAGCCAAAAAACTTAAAGTGAGTGAAGGAAAAGGTTTTCGCTGTCAGTACACTCCAACAACTGCAAAAGTGTGTACGGATGCAAGATCCAAGTTTCCAAGCTTGTTGGGACTAAGAAAACTTAGTTTTGTCTTTGGCTCAGAAACACTGTCATGTAGTAATGATTTTTAATTCTTGGACTGGCAACACTTCAGTTTTCCTTCTTGGTCTGTGGCAGTGTAGGGTTCCTGGTTCCCTTCATTGTGAGAGCAGTACAGCTCTCTGCAATGAAAGGAACTCTCGCAGTGACTGAATGTTCACTCTGACATTACAGGCTGGATCGCACCTCGCAAACACTTTACCAACTAAAGCATTCAACAAAAGTCAACATTTTCAGTTTCTGCTTCTTCGTACACTTCCCAGCCTGTGCGATGACAAACATTACACAGATGAAAGGAAATGTTGTTCAAAACGCGATATGGCACTTGCGAGTTTCTAAGGTGCTCACGAAACGCGTTCATTCGCTCCTGTGCTGTACATGAGTCAAGAAAGCCAAAAAACTTAAAGTGAGTGAAGGAAAAGGTTTTCCTTCCGTCTGTGGCAGTGTAGGGTTCGTGGTTCCCTTCATTGTGAGAGCAGTACAGCTCTCTGCAATGAAAGGAACTCTCGCAGTGACTGAATGTTCACTCTGACATTACAGGCTGGATCGCACCTCGCAAACACTTTACCAACTACATGCGTGTGTAAAGCATTCAACAAAAGTCAACATTTTCAGTTTCTGCTTCTTCGTACACTTCCCAGCCTGTGCGATGACAAACATTACACAGATGAAAGGAAATGTTGTTCAAAATGCGATATGGCACTTGCGAGTTTCTAAGGTGCTAACGAAACGCGTTCATTCGCTCCTGTGCTGTACATGAGTCAAGAAAGCCAAAAAACTTAAAGTGAGTGAAGGAAAAGGTTTTCGCTGTCAGTACACTCCAACAACTGCAAAAGTGTGTACGGATGCAAGATCCAAGTTTCCAAGCTTGTTGGGACTAAGAAAACTTAGTTTTGTCTTTGGCTCAGAAACACTGTCATGTAGTAATGATTTTTAATTCTTGGACTGGCAACACTTCAGTTTTCCTTCTTGGTCTGTGGCAGTGTAGGGTTCCTGGTTCCCTTCATTGTGAGAGCAGTACAGCTCTCTGCAATGAAAGGAACTCTCGCAGTGACTGAATGTTCACTCTGACATTACAGGCTGGATCGCACCTCGCAAACACTTTACCAACTACATGCGTGTGTAAAGCATTCAACAAAAGTCAACATTTTCAGTTTCTGCTTCTTCGTACACTTCCCAGCCTGTGCGATGACAAACATTACACAGATGAAAGGAAATGTTGTTCAAAACGCGATATGGCACTTGCGAGTTTCTAAGGTGCTCACGAAACGCGTTCATTCGCTCCTGTGCTGTACATGAGTCAAGAAAGCCAAAAAACTTAAAGTGAGTGAAGGAAAAGGTTTTCGCTGTCAGTACACTCCAACAACTGCAAAAGTGTGTACGGATGCAAGATCCAAGTTTCCAAGCTTGTTGGGACTAAGAAAACTTAGTTTTGTCTTTGGCTCAGAAACACTGTCATGTAGTAATGATTTTTAATTCTTGGACTGGCAACACTTCAGTTTTCCTTCTTGGTCTGTGGCAGTGTAGGGTTCGTGGTTCCCTTCATTGTGAGAGCAGTACAGCTCTCTGCAATGAAAGGAACTCTCGCAGTGACTGAATGTTCACTCTGACATTACAGGCTGGATCGCACCTCGCAAACACTTTACCAACTACATGCGTGTGTAAAGCATTCAACAAAAGTCAACATTTTCAGTTTCTGCTTCTTCGTACACTTCCCAGCCTGTGCGATGACAAACATTACACCGATGAAAGGAAATGTTGTTCAAAACGCGATATGGCACTTGCGAGTTTCTAAGGTGCTCACGAAACGCGTTCATTCGCTCCTGTGCTGTACATGAGTCAAGAAAGCCAAAAAACTTAAAGTGAGTGAAGGAAAAGGTTTTCGCTGTCAGTACACTCCAACAACTGCAAAAGTGTGTACGGATGCAAGATCCAAGTTTCCAAGCTTGTTGGGACTAAGAAAACTTAGTTTTGTCTTTGGCTCAGAAACACTGTCATGTAGTAATGATTTTTAATTCTTGGACTGGCAACACTTCAGTTTTCCTTCTTGGTCTGTGGCAGTGTAGGGTTCGTGGTTCCCTTCATTGTGAGAGCAGTACAGCTCTCTGCAATGAAAGGAACTCTCGCAGTGACTGAATGTTCACTCTGACATTACAGGCTGGATCGCACCTCGCAAACACTTTACCAACTACATGCGTGTGTAAAGCATTCAACAAAAGTCAACATTTTCAGTTTCTGCTTCTTCGTACACTTCCCAGCCTGTGCGATGACAAACATTACACAGATGAAAGGAAATGTTGTTCAAAACGCGATATGGCACTTGCGAGTTTCTAAGGTGCTCACGAAACGCGTTCATTCGCTCCTGTGCTGTACATGAGTCAAGAAAGCCAAAAAACTTAAAGTGAGTGAAGGAAAAGGTTTTCGCTGTCAGTACACTCCAACAACTGCAAAAGTGTGTACGGATGCAAGATCCAAGTTTCCAAGCTTGTTGGGACTAAGAAAACTTAGTTTTGTCTTTGGCTCAGAAACACTGTCATGTAGTAATGATTTTTAATTCTTGGACTGGCAACACTTCAGTTTTCCTTCTTGGTCTGTGGCAGTGTAGGGTTCGTGGTTCCCTTCATTGTGAGAGCAGTACAGCTCTCTGCAATGAAAGGAACTCTCGCAGTGACTGAATGTTCACTCTGACATTACAGGCTGGATCGCACCTCGCAAACACTTTACCAACTACATGCGTGTGTAAAGCATTCAACAAAAGTCAACATTTTCAGTTTCTGCTTCTTCGTACACTTCCCAGCCTGTGCGATGACAAACATTACACCGATGAAAGGAAATGTTGTTCAAAACGCGATATGGCACTTGCGAGTTTCTAAGGTGCTCACGAAACGCGTTCATTCGCTCCTGTGCTGTACATGAGTCAAGAAAGCCAAAAAACTTAAAGTGAGTGAAGGAAAAGGTTTTCGCTGTCAGTACACTCCAACAACTGCAAAAGTGTGTACGGATGCAAGATCCAAGTTTCCAAGCTTGTTGGGACTAAGAAAACTTAGTTTTGTCTTTGGCTCAGAAACACTGTAGAAACACTGTCATGTAGTAATGATTTTTAATTCTTGGACTGGCAACACTTCAGTTTTCCTTCTTGGTCTGTGGCAGTGTAGGGTTCCTGGTTCCCTTCATTGTGAGAGCAGTACAGCTCTCTGCAATGAAAGGAACTCTCGCAGTGACTGAATGTTCACTCTGACATTACAGGCTGGATCGCACCTCGCAAACACTTTACCAACTACATGCGTGTGTAAAGCATTCAACAAAAGTCAACATTTTCAGTTTCTGCTTCTTCGTACACTTCCCAGCCTGTGCGATGACAAACATTACACCGATGAAAGGAAATGTTGTTCAAAACGCGATATGGCACATGCGAGTTTCTAAGGTGCTCACGAAACGCGTTCATTCGCTCCTGTGCTGTACATGAGTCAAGAAAGCCAAAAAACTTAAAGTGAGTGAAGGAAAAGGTTTTCGCTGTCAGTACACTCCAACAACTGCAAAAGTGTGTACGGATGCAAGATCCAAGTTTCCAAGCTTGTTGGGACTAAGAAAACTTAGTTTTGTCTTTGGCTCAGAAACACTGTCATGTAGTAATGATTTTTAATTCTTGGACTGGCAACACTTCAGTTTTCCTTCTTGGTCTGTGGCAGTGTAGGGTTCGTGGTTCCCTTCATTGTGAGAGCAGTACAGCTCTCTGCAATGAAAGGAACTCTCGCAGTGACTGAATGTTCACTCTGACATTACAGGCTGGATCGCACCTCGCAAACACTTTACCAACTACATGCGTGTGTAAAGCATTCAACAAAAGTCAACATTTTCAGTTTCTGCTTCTTCGTACACTTCCCAGCCTGTGCGATGACAAACATTACACGGATGAAAGGAAATGTTGTTCAAAACGCGATATGGCACTTGCGAGTTTCTAAGGTGCTCACGAAACGCGTTCATTCGCTCCTGTGCTGTACATGAGTCAAGAAAGCCAAAAAACTTAAAGTGAGTGAAGGAAAAGGTTTTCGCTGTCAGTACACTCCAACAACTGCAAAAGTGTGTACGGATGCAAGATCCAAGTTTCCAAGCTTGTTGGGACTAAGAAAACTTAGTTTTGTCTTTGGCTCAGAAACACTGTCATGTAGTAATGATTTTTAATTCTTGGACTGGCAACACTTCAGTTTTCCTTCTTGGTCTGTGGCAGTGTAGGGTTCGTGGTTCCCTTCATTGTGAGAGCAGTACAGCTCTCTGCAATGAAAGGAACTCTCGCAGTGACTGAATGTTCACTCTGACATTACAGGCTGGATCGCACCTCGCAAACACTTTACCAACTACATGCGTGTGTAAAGCATTCAACAAAAGTCAACATTTTCAGTTTCTGCTTCTTCGTACACTTCCCAGCCTGTGCGATGACAAACATTACACCGATGAAAGGAAACGTTGTTCAAAACGCGATATGGCACTTGCGAGTTTCTAAGGTGCTCACGAAACGCGTTCATTCGCTCCTGTGCTGTACATGAGTCAAGAAAGCCAAAAAACTTAAAGTGAGTGAAGGAAAAGGTTTTCGCTGTCAGTACACTCCAACAACTGCAAAAGTGTGTACGGATGCAAGATCCAAGTTTCCAAGCTTGTTGGGACTAAGAAAACTTAGTTTTGTCTTTGGCTCAGAAACACTGTCATGTAGTAATGATTTTTAATTCTTGGACTGGCAACACTTCAGTTTTCCTTCTTGGTCTGTGGCAGTGTAGGGTTCGTGGTTCCCTTCATTGTGAGAGCAGTACAGCTCTCTGCAATGAAAGGAACTCTCGCAGTGACTGAATGTTCACTCTGACATTACAGGCTGGATCGCACCTCGCAAACACTTTACCAACTACATGCGTGTGTAAAGCATTCAACAAAAGTCAACATTTTCAGTTTCTGCTTCTTCGTACACTTCCCAGCTTGTGCGATGACAAACATTACACCGATGAAAGGAAATGTTGTTCAAAACGCGATATGGCACTTGCGAGTTTCTAAGGTGCTCACGAAACGCTTTCATCCGCTCCTGTGCTGTACATGAGTCAAGAAAGCCAAAAAACTTAAAGTGAGTGAAGGAAAAGGTTTTCGCTGTCAGTACACTCCAACAACTGCAAAAGTGTGTACGGATGCAAGATCCAAGTTTCCAAGCTTGTTGGGACTAAGAAAACTTAGTTTTGTCTTTGGCTCAGAAACACTGTCATGTAGTAATGATTTTTAATTCTTGGACTGGCAACACTTCAGTTTTCCTTCTTGGTCTGTGGCAGTGTAGGGTTCCTGGTTCCCTTCATTGTGAGAGCAGTACAGCTCTCTGCAATGAAAGGAACTCTCGCAGTGACTGAATGTTCACTCTGACATTACAGGCTGGATCGCACCTCGCAAACACTTTACCAACTACATGCGTGTGTAAAGCATTCAACAAAAGTCAACATTTTCAGTTTCTGCTTCTTCGTACACTTCCCAGCCTGTGCGATGACAAACATTACACCGATGAAAGGAAATGTTGTTCAAAACGCGATATGGCACTTGCGAGTTTCTAAGGTGCTCACGAAACGTGTTCATTCGCTCCTGTGCTGCACATGAGTCAAGAAAGCCAAAAAACTTAAAGTGAGTGAAGGAAAAGGTTTTCGCTGTCAGTACACTCCAACAACTGCAAAAGTGTGTACGGATGCAAGATACAAGTTTCCAAGCTTGTTGGGACTAAGAAAACTTAGTTTTGTCTTTGGCTCAGAAACACTGTCATGTAGTAATGATTTTTAATTCTTGGACTGGCAACACTTCAGTTTTCCTTCTTGGTCTGTGGCAGTGTAGGGTTCCTGGTTCCCTTCATTGTGAGAGCAGTACAGCTCTCTGCAATGAAAGGAACTCTCGCAGTGACTGAATGTTCAGTCTGACATTACAGGCTGGATCGCACCTCGCAAACACTTTACCAACTACATGCGTGTGTAAAGCATTCAACAAAAGTCAACATTTTCAGTTTCTGCTCCTTCGTACACTTCCCAGCCTGTGCGATGACAAACATTACACAGATGAAAGGAAATGTTGTTCAAAACGCGATATGGCACTTGCGAGTTTCTAAGGTGCTCACGAAACGCGTTCATTCGCTCCTGTGCTGCACATGAGTCAAGAAAGCCAAAAAACTTAAAGTGAGTGAAGGAAAAGGTTTTCGCTGTCAGTACACTCCAACAACTGCAAAAGTGTGTACGGATGCAAGATCCAAGTTTCCAAGCTTGTTGGGACTAAGAAAACTTAGTTTTGTCTTTGGCTCAGAAACACTGTCATGTAGTAATGATTTTTAATTCTTGGACTGGCAACACTTCAGTTTTCCTTCTTGGTCTGTGGCAGTGTAGGGTTCCTGGTTCCCTTCATTGTGCGAGCAGTACAGCTCTCTGCAATGAAAGGAACTCTCGCAGTGACTGAATGTTCACTCTGACATTACAGGCTGGATCGCACCTCGCAAACACTTTACCAACTACATGCGTGTGTAAAGCATTCAACAAAAGTCAACATTTTCAGTTTCTGCTTCTTCGTACACTTCCCAGCCTGTGCGATGACAAACATTACACCGATGAAAGGAAATGTTGTTCAAAACGCGATATGGCACTTGCGAGTTTCTAAGGTGCTCACGAAACGCGTTCATTCACTCCTGTGCTGCACATGAGTCAAGAAAGCCAAAAAACTTAAAGTGAGTGAAGGAAAAGGTTTTCGCTGTCAGTACACTCCAACAACTGCAAAAGTGTGTACGGATGCAAGATCCAAGTTTCCAAGCTTGTTGGGACTAAGAAAACTTAGTTTTGTCTTTGGCTCAGAAACACTGTCATGTAGTAATGATTTTTAATTCTTGGACTGGCAACACTTCAGTTTTCCTTCTTGGTCTGTGGCAGTGTAGGGTTCCTGGTTCCCTTCATTGTGAGAGCAGTACAGCTCTCTGCAATGAAAGGAACTCTCGCAGTGACTGAATGTTCACTCTGACATTACAGGCTGGATCGCACCTCGCAAACACTTTACCAACTACATGCGTGTGTAAAGCATTCAACAAAAGTCAACATTTTCAGTTTCTGCTTCTTCGTACACTTCCCAGCCTGTGCGATGACAAACATTACACCGATGAAAGGAAATGTTGTTCAAAACGCGACATGGCACTTGCGAGTTTCTAAGGTGCTCACGAAACGCGTTCATTCGCTCCTGTGCTGTACATGAGTCAAGAAAGCCAAAAAACTTAAAGTGAGTGAAAGAAAAGGTTTTCGCTGTCAGTACACTCCAACAACTGCAAAAGTGTGTACGGATGCAAGATCCAAGTTTCCAAGCTTGTTGGGACTAAGAAAACTTAGTTTTGTCTTTGGCTCAGAAACACTGTCATGTAGTAATGATTTTTAATTCTTGGACTGGCAACACTTCAGTTTTCCTTCTTGGTCTGTGGCAGTGTAGGGTTCCTGGTTCCCTTCATTGTGAGAGCAGTACAGCTCTCTGCAATGAAAGGAACTCTCGCAGTGACTGAATGTTCACTCTGACATTACAGGCTGGATCGCACCTCGCAAACACTTTACCAACTACATGCGTGTGTAAAGCATTCAACAAAAGTCAGCATTTTCAGTTTCTGCTTCTTCGTACACTTCCCAGCCTGTGCGATGACAAACATTACACCGATGAAGGAAATGTTGTTCAAAACGCGATATGGCACTTGCGAGTTTCTAAGGTGCTCACGAAACGCGTTCATTCGCTCCTGTGCTGTACATGAGTCAAGAAAGCCAAAAAACTTAAAGTGAGTGAAGGTAAAGGTTTTCGCTGTCAGTACACTCCAACAACTGCAAAAGTGTGTACGGATGCAAGATCCAAGTTTCCAAGCTTGTTGGGACTAAGAAAACTTAGTTTTGTCTTTGGCTCAGAAACACTGTCATGTAGTAATGATTTTTAATTCTTGGACTGGCAACACTTCAGTTTTCCTTCTTGGTCTGTGGCAGTGTAGGGTTCCTGGTTCCCTTCATTGTGAGAGCAGTACAGCTCTCTGCAATGAAAGGAACTCTCGCAGTGACTGAATGTTCACTCTGACATTACAGGCTGGATCGCACCTCGCAAACACTTTACCAACTACATGCGTGTGTAAAGCATTCAACAAAAGTCAACATTTTCAGTTTCTGCTTCTTCGTACACTTCCCAGCCTGTGCGATGACAAACATTACACCGATGAAAGGAAATGTTGTTCAAAACGCGATATGGCACATGCGAGTTTCTAAGGTGCTCAGGAAACGCGTTCATTCGCTCCTGTGCTGTACATGAGTCAAGAAAGCCAAAAAACTTAAAGTGAGTGAAGGAATAGGTTTTAGCTGTCAGTACACTCCAACAACTGCAAAAGTGTGTACGGATGCAAGATCCAAGTTTCCAAGCTTGTTGGGACTAAGAAAACTTAGTTTTGTCTTTGGCTCAGAAACACTGTCATGTAGTAATGATTTTTAATTCTTGGACTGGCAACACTTCAGTTTTCCTTCTTGGTCTGTGGCAGTGTAGGGTTCCTGGTTCCCTTCATTGTGAGAGCAGTACAGCTCTCTGCAATGAAAGGAACTCTCGCAGTGACTGAATGTTCACTCTGACATTACAGGCTGGATCGCACCTCGCAAACACTTTACCAACTACATGCGTGTGTAAAGCATTCAACAAAAGTCAACATTTTCAGTTTCTGCTTCTTCGTACACTTCCCAGCCTGTGCGATGACAAACATTACACCGATGAAAGGAAATGTTGTTCAAAACGCGATATGGCACTTGCGAGTTTCTAAGGTGCTCACGAAACGCGTTCATTCGCTCCTGTGCTGTACATGAGTCAAGAAAGCCAAAAACCTTAAAGTGAGTGAAGGAAAAGGTTTTCGCTGTCAGTACACTCCAACAACTGCAAAAGTGTGTACGGATGCAAGATCCAAGTTTCCAAGCTTGTTGGGACTAAGAAAACTTAGTTTTGTCTTTGGCTCAGAAACACTGTCATGTAGTAATGATTTTTAATTCTTGGACTGGCAACACTTCAGTTTTCCTTCTTGGTCTGTGGCAGTGTAGGGTTCCTGGTTCCCTTCATTGTGAGAGCAGTACAGCTCTCTGCAATAAAAGAACTCTCGCAGTGACTGAATGTTCACTCTGACATTACAGGCTGGATCGCACCTCGCAAACACTTTACCAACTACATGCGTGTGTAAAGCATTCAACAAAAGTCAACATTTTCAGTTTCTGCTTCTTCGTACACTTCCCAGCCTGTGCGATGACAAACATTACACCGATGAAAGGAAATGTTGTTCAAAACGCGATATGGCACTTGCGAGTTTCTAAGGTGCTCACGAAACGCGTTCATTCGCTCCTGTGCTGCACATGAGTCAAGAAAGCCAAAAAACTTAAAGTGAGTGAGGAAAAGGTTTTCGCTGTCAGTACACTCCAACAACTGCAAAAGTGTGTACGGATGCAAGATCCAAGTTTCCAAGCTTGTTGGGACTAAGAAAACTTAGTTTTGTCTTTGGCTCAGAAACACTGTCATGTAGTAATGATTTTTAATTCTTGGACTGGCAACACTTCAGTTTTCCTTCTTGATCTGTGGCAGTGTAGGGTTCCTGGTTCCCTTCATTGTGAGAGCAGTACAGCTCTCTGCAATGAAAGGAACTCTCGCAGTGACTGAATGTTCACTCTGACATTACAGGCTGGATCGCACCTCGCAAACACTTTACCAACTACATGCGTGTGTAAAGCATTCAACAAAAGTCAACATTTTCAGTTTCTGCTTCTCCGTACACTTCCCAGCCTGTGCGATGACAAACATTACACCGATGAAAGGAAATGTTGTTCAAAACGCGATATGGCACTTGCGAGTTTCTAAGGTGCTCACGAAACGCGTTCATTCGCTCCTGTGCTGCACATGAGTCAAGAAAGCCAAAAAACTTAAAGTGAGTGAAGGAAAAGGTTTTCGCTGTCAGTACACTCCAACAACTGCAAAAGTGTGTACGGATGCAAGATCCAAGTTTCCAAGCTTGTTGGGACTAAGAAAACTTAGTTTTGTCTTTGGCTCAGAAAAACTGTCATGTAGTAATGATTTTTAATTCTTGGACTGGCAACACTTCAGTTTTCCTTCTTGGTCTGTGGCAGTGTAGGGTTCCTGGTTCCCTTCATTGTGAGAGCAGTACAGCTCTCTGCAATGAAAGGAACTCTCGCAGTGACTGAATGTTCACTCTGACATTACAGGCTGGATCGCACCTCGCAAACACTTTACCAACTACATGCGTGTGTAAAGCATTCAACAAAAGGCAACATTTTCAGTTTCTGCTTCTTCGTACACTTCCCAGCCTGTGCGATGACAAAAATGACACAGATGAAAGGAAATGTTGTTCAAAACGCGATATGGCACTTGCGAGTTTCTAAGGTGCTCACGAAACGCGTTCATTCGCTCCTGTGCTGCACATGAGTCAAGAAAGCCAAAAAACTTAAAGTGAGTGAAGGAAAAGGTTTTCGCTGTCAGTACACTCCAACAACTGCAAAAGTGTGTACGGATGCAAGATCCAAGTTTCCAAGCTTGTTGGGACTAAGAAAACTTAGTTTTGTCTTTGGCTCAGAAACACTGTCGTGTAGTAATGGTTTTTAATTCTTGGACTGGCAACACTTCAGTTTTCCTTCTTGGTCTGTGGCAGTGTAGGGTTCGTGGTTCCCTTCATTGTGAGAGCAGTACAGCTCTCTGCAATGAAAGGAACTCT
>JAFBMS010001414.1:0-27500 GCA_019788955.1 Albula glossodonta
ATGAAGCATAATATTCGCAACAAAGATAAGAGAGAAGAGAGAGAGAAAGAGAGAGAGAGAGAGAGAGAGAAAGAGTGAGAGAAATGGGCAGGGACAGGAAGCTGGAGGAAGTGCAGTGCAGGCGTGGCTGCGAGACAGACAGCCTGTGCAGAGAGACAGCCTGTGCTGAGCGACGGAGAGGACTTACTGCATAAAGACCACGATGTTGTGCACTTTAATGCTGGCCATGGTGCAGAAGGCACTGCAGAGAGAGAGAGAGCAGGGTTACAGCAAAACCTCAGAGAGAGCAGGGTTACAGCAAAACCTCAGAGAAAGCAGAGTTACAGCAAAACCTCAAAGAGAGCAGGGTTACAGCAAAACCCCAGAGAGAGCAGGGTTACAGCAAAACCTCAAAGAGAGCTGGGTTACATCAAAACCTCAGAGAGAGCAGGGTTACAGCAACACCCCAGAGAGAGCAGGGTTACAGCAAAACCCCAGAGAGAGCAGAGTTATAGCAAAACCCCAGAGAGAGCAGGGTTACAGCAAAACCCCAGAGAGAGCAGGGTTACAGCAAAAGTCCTGCGGCAGTCCTGCTCACTTTACAATCACTCAAAAGCTTTTTCACACAACCCACAAACCGAGCATCCCAGCACACTCGTGCACACACACGCACACACACTGCCCACAGAATGCTTCACCGCATGGGCGAAGGACAGGACTTCTCTGTTGAAGTGAGTCTTTGCAAACGTCAGCGTAACGCACAGCCCTAAATGTGCACATTGACAGGGCCACAGGTGCGGGCCGCAGGGTCGTCTGGATCGCCTGGACACAGATGCTGGACCAGGGCTCCCACAGTCCTGCGCCCGCTCTCAAGTGCTCCAGAGAGAAACCGTCCTTTTAGACGCCTGTAAAGTGGTTAACAAAACTGTTCTTTCTTCCTGCAGCTTCTGTAGCCAGAACCCCTTCCCTTTTCTGCAGACTTCATCACTCACTTCCCCTCTGCCCTGCTTCTGCTCGTGAGAATGTGCTGGACTCTCCACAGCGAGCACCAGGGCCGAATCCCAGGCCAGAACAACCACAACATCACACAATAACACCGACATATCAGCCATTATTTTACAAACTCCCCAACATGTATAGCATACACATACACAAACACAGACATGCTACAAACAACAATATACTCACTAAACATAGGAGAGGCTGCCACTGATCTCCATGCTGACAGTGAAGTTCATCTGCAAGGACAGCAAAGGAGTGGGTTAAAGATCAAACCACAGGAGCGCTCAGTCAAACTGCACCAGGGTTACTGTTTATGTCACCATTTCATTCTAGGCTACATTCTCTCCATACTTTCAACAGCATGGAACATCTTCAGTGGAAGGAGACGGGTTATATCAGGGAGGACATCAGAACATTCCTCAAACCAACCTGTGTGTGACTGTGTGTATGTATGTATGCGAGTGTGTGTGTGTGTGTGTGTGTGTGTAAGAGTGACTGTGACACTGTGTGAGTGTGTGCAGGCCCATGTGTGTGTGAGTGTGTGTGTGTGAGCGTGTGCACACTGACCTGGCGCTGGCTGAGGGGCTGTATGCTAATGACATTGTCCAGCTGCTGGGTGCCGATGACCGTCTTCATGTACAGAACCTGGCAGCTCACGCTGTCCACCAGCGCCGTGAAGAAGTTGGAGTTTGTGACGTTGAAGGTGCTCTGTGGGCAGAGGAAATGGTCGGACATCCTGAGCGGATCTCAACGCGGCGAGCTGACGGAGCGGATGGGAAGCCCTACATACCGTCATGTTGATGAGGACTTTGCTGTTGTTGCGGTCAAAGCGAACGGTCACTGTGCGTATCCCATCATCCTCCACCAGAACAGAGCGTGGAAACATGAAGAAGGCCACCAGCGACGAGGCCAGGAGGCAGAGCACCACAGAGAGGACGACATACAGCTTCCTGCAGCGAGGAACACACCCACCTGACCGTCTCAGCCAGAGAAAAGCCACAGTGCCATTCAGCAAACAGCTGAACCATTCAACCACAGACTTTAAATGCCTTCCCCACTCATCCTGATGTTTTTCAGCTGATACATCTCATCCTGCAGCCAAAACCCCACATCCAGACATTGATTATGCCCTGTTCAAAGTCCTAAAACCGATACTTCATTTAAAGGATCAGTACTTTTGCTGACAAATTAAATTTGATCACTTCTGTTCTGCCACTATTGCAAACAGTGACTCCCACGTCACCACTCCTTGGTTCAACTTTTATGAGACTTTTAAATAAACCAGTGAGTAAAACTGGCTGTGCAAAAGTAAAAAAAAAAAAAAGTGGCAGATTGTAACTTACGTTCTCTGAGGCTGCAGCCGCTGGTCACTATACGGAATCAAAGCCACCAGTTCATTCACTTGGCCTGTGCAACGGTCACCACAACCACAGCGTCAGAGCAGCTCGACCACACAGTCACAAATCAGGACAGAACTGCAGTGCTGACTACAGTGAAATGAAAGCAGAGGCGCTCACCGGAGGGGATCCGGCCCGTGCCCTGACACGTCGGGCACGTGATGCTGTCGCGACCGGTGAACTCCACATACGGAAACTGCGCGATATCCTCCTGTCTGTCCCGGCCGTCCAGAGAATCGTCATCTCTCTCTTGAGCCCCCTGCCGCCTCCCGCCCTCGGTCTCCGGGAGAGGCAGGAGGGTGCTGTCGCTCCGGGACCAGTGAGCTCCCATTGGCTGGCCCTTCCTCGGGCAGTCCCTGCAGGAAAGGACGCGGCCTGGAGCGGATCGCCCAAACGCATGTAAAAAAAAAAAACCCATGATCGGAAACAGCTCAAAGCTTCCCGAAGACTTGCCAGTGAGGGAAAGCTAGCTCATGTACAGTAGAAAGCTAAGGCTTGCTAGCTAACCAGCGACTAATGGACATTAGTATTAAATGAAATATTTCTCCACCAAGCCCAATGCTTGCAAATTTGTGTACATTACGACCAAGCAGGGAATGGAAAGACAACGTTTAGGTAACGAAAGCAGCTAATGCCAATGTTATTAACAGCGTTGGCGTTGTTGATAGCACGTCAATGTTACTGTTGCTAGCTAATGCCAATCACTGACATGCCAAACTCGCAAGATCACTAAACGTTAGCAGCCAGTAGCTTCGTCACAGTTTAGCTATTAATAATCCGACTCGCCAGTTCGCTGGTTACTGATCTAAAGTTTTGCTACCTCGCTGAATCAAACACTGAGCAGACATGCCGTCTATAGGATGGTAAGCACGGTAAGTCAGTGCTAGCTAGCGAGTTGTTTGGCTGCTGAAGCAGTCAGTGGCAGCCATCGCGCTAGCTGAAATAATACTTTGCCGGCTATCTTACCTGTACCTTAGGCTTGCAAGTGAGCCGAGGCAAATGCTCTTTTCTCGGTCAGATCTCCACCTTCCCTTCGTTTTATAAGTCAGTGACAGACAGAAGAGTTGCCGTGTTGACCCATAAGTTCACATTACTTTCTACTGTTGCTGTTCGGTCTCGCCTGTGTACGCCATTTCCGGAGACTCGACGCCTCCTTATCACATGACGCCGAATTGCAAGTATGTTTTTCATCTGTACCTCAACGCACTCAGCTCTGATTGAACCAAACGGGCTGTGCGAGAAATATTATCGAACCACAGTCGCATGCGGTGAGCAATCGATTAAGAAAGTTTTAATCATTTTATGTTGAGGCTTTCACGCCAGAAATGGTTTCTCTCTTGCCTTTATTCCTAGAAAATGTTCTTCTTTGCAAGTATTGAGAGCGTTTGCTCGCATCACTCAAGTTCAGCGAGCTTGTTGATCTTAGCTCAGATGTGTAGCTTTGTGCCATACCTCCCTTAGTCTGTGCAAAACCTTACGGGCCAAGATTTCATTATATTGTTGCTAAGGGTAGTAATGCATCTCATATGTCTTTCCTCTCATGACATTTTTAACTACCTTCCACTCGGCGTGTAGGTTCTGAGCGGTGAAACCGCAGGATGAAACCGCTGTAGGGAGAGGAAAATTTTCACTTGGATGCTCAGCGGGAAAATTAAGTGACAGAATATGCAGTTGCTTGAGGAGGGAAAAAAAACAAGAAGCACAAAATAATCTAGCTGCGGGGACTGTTTTCTCAGCTACTTAACGTGTGTCTGTATTCTGTGTGTTATACCAGTATTAAGGCTCCTCAGGTGTCACAGGTTAGCGGGCTTACACGTAGCACACATAGTTTTGTCTGGGCCACATTCAAATGGAGGTAGAACAGGCGACAAAAGTAGAAACGTGGGGAAAGTGAAAAGGGGAGGAGAAGCAGACATTTTGAGGTAACTAGTGTAAGACAGAGGAAAACCTCTTTGAAATGCATACGAGCTGTATGTTCCATTTGTTATGCGTTTTACACGATGAACTGCGTTTTAAAACCCTAAACCAACTGCTCCAGGTATGGGGAAAGAAGAAACGACTCCATGCACAAAATTTCCAGCACCTGTGGTAAGTCCACATTATTCCCTGTTAGGATTTTGAAAGCTGCTTTTACTCGTTTTTTGTTTCTTTTGTTTCACACGCACACACATATGTTTGCTGCTGAGGAGAGAGCTGTGGGCATGTGACTTCCAATTCACATGACCACAGATCATCGCTTATTTCCCCAGTGCAGATGCACCAGCAGAACCGACCAGAAGGGGGCACTAGAGAGCAGTGACACCAGTGAACCACCCCATCTTAACCTTTATAATGCCCTGGCCAGGCTGGGGCAATGTGGGCCAGTAATGGCACAGCTGGGACTCAAACGTCCAGTTTCAGGGCTCACACCCACTTTCCTCTCTATGACTAATCTGTTCTCTCAGAGACCCACACCGACAGAACTGACTGTGTGATTTTACTCACTGAGTGTGATTTTCCTCACAGAGTGTGATTTTACTCACAGAGCTGCAGATCATGACTCAGGCCTTTTTCACCCCACAAACTGTCACTTTCTCAGTGACGTTATGAGCAGGACAGCTGCTCCAGATTTCAATGCATGCAACAAGTCACAAAACGTACTTCAATGGCCCAGTTATTGCTGCGCTCACTGACAGGTCTGCTTTCTGACTCTGATTACTGTGCAGCCCCATCTTCAGCTACTGTACAGCCAAAACAACATCAGCATGAGTCAGGTGGAACTTTAATGCAGGGCAGTCAACAAGAGCGTTACAAATTACACAGTGATGCTTGAAAAGAACAGGAAGGTATACGTCGCAATTATTAACTGCTATCACCAATTAAAAACAACAAAAACAAAAAGCTATGCAGATATCTGTGTAATGTCACTCAATCATGAGGAAGAGCAGGCGATCTGAGGAAAGTGTGTCAGTTAGGCCATGTGGTGTCACAGAATCAGCCCAATCATATGGCCCAATACTGGCCATGGTTTGCTTTAGCCCAATCATATGGCCCAGTACAGACCAAGGTTGGCCTCAGACCAATCATATGGCCCAGTACAGACCAAGGTTGGCCTCAGACCAATCATATGGCACAGTACAGACCAAGGTTTTCCTCAGCCCAATCATATGGCACAGTACAGACCAAGGTTTTCCTCAGCCCAATCATATGGCACAGTACAGACCAAGGTTTTCCTCAGCCCAATCATATGGCCCAGTACAGACCAAGGTTTTCCTCAGCCCAATCATATGGCCCAGTACAGACCAAGGTTTTCCTCAGCCCAATCATATGGCACAGTACAGACCAAGGTTTTTTGCAGTAGTGTTGCATAAAATGAAGCGCTTGAACAAAAAACAGAATTCAGTATTCTTTCATCAAATGCCTTTGTAATTCATCAAACTGTAATAGCTGAACAGAGAGAAATGAAGACAAGTTTGATTATAATGGAAAGTAATCACAAACTCAGAAATAACAACACATGATTTAACAGTCTTTTTGGAACTCAACAATTTGTTTTGCTGAAAAAAGAAGTTTGTGTCTGTTCAATTTTTAATGAAAACATTTTCTCAAACAGAATAATAAATTACCCTGACATTCTAGGTAGCCTCAGGGCCAACATACTCCAATAAAAAGTCTTCTACAAACTACTGATACGAGTGCAAAAACACTGGAAAATGTCATTGTTTTAACTGTTTTTTTTACTTTAGTGCAGAATAGTGAAACCTCTTGGGTGAGATTCTGTCTTTACTTTGATATTTTGATGGGTAGAGTCCGCACTTCTTCCTGTTGAGTTTATGTGCTTTTCAGCAGATGGGTGCTGTCATCTTCAGCATGAGATCTTGCCGCTGAAAAAATGCAGGGCCTGTAACCAAAAATAGGTATCAAGGAAATGAAAGGTGAGTATAAAGTTTGCGTATGTATACTCATGGGTATGTGTGTGTGTGTGTGTGTGTGTGCAGGCAGGACAGGAGCCACAGACTACCATATAAATGACAGGGAGAGATGCAGCTCTCTCTGTATGGCAGTATGGTGTAAGTGTGAGTGGCCAGGGAGAGGACTTACGGCCTGCCTGATGATGGTACTCACCCCCCTCAGTCTGCTTGCACCCCCCCAGTGCCCAATAACGCAGCCAGTCTCTTCTTCAGCTCTGTGTTCTCCTTCTGCAGGACCTTGTTCTACAGGAAAGGGCCAGAGTTAAAAACCAAGCTCCCCATACACCAGACATACACCAGAGTGTTCTAAGTGCAGCCATCAGGGTCCAGCCCAGTGGGTAATATAACTCACTGATTGGCTACACTAAACCTTGCATCCAAGGCCTTTATACATAACCCGTTGATTGAAAGAAAACAAGAAAACCTCAAAAACCTGCAGACACTGCGGCCCTCCAGGACTGGAGTTAAACCTGCAGACACTGCGGCCCTCCAGGACTGGAGTTAAACCTGCAGACACTGCGGCCCTCCAGGACTGGAGTTAAACCTGCAGACACTGCGGCCCTCCAGGACTGGAGTTAAACCTGCAGACACTGCGGCCATCCAGGACTGGAGTTAAACCTGCAGACACTGCAGCCCTCCAGAACTGGAATTAAACCTGCAGACACTGTGGCCCTGCAGGACTGGAGTTAAACCTGCAGACACTGCGGCACTCCATCACTGGAGTTAAACCTGCAGACACTGTGGCACTCCAGGACTGGAGTTAAACCTGCAGACACTGCAGCCCTCCAGGACTGGAGTTAAACCTGCAGACACTGCGGCCCTCAAGGACTGGAGTTAAACCTGCAGACACTGCGGCACTCCAGGACTGGAGTTAAACCTGCAGACACTGCGGCCCTCCAGGACTGGAGTTAAACCTGCAGACACTGCGGCCCTCCAGGACTGGAGTTAAACCTGCAGACAGTGCGGCCCTCCAGGACTGGAGTTAAACCTGCAGACAGTGCGGCCCTCCAAGACTGGAGTTAAACCTGCAGACACTGCGGCCCTCCAGGACTGGAGTTAAACCTGCAGACACTGCGGCCCTCCAGGACTGGAGTTAAACCTGCAGACACTGCGGCCCTCCAGGACTGGAGTTAAACCTGCAGACACTGTGGCCCTGCAGGACTGGAGTTAAACCTGCAGGCACTGCAGCCCTCCAGGACTGGAGATTAGCATCACTACTCTACAGTATGATGGTCTATGCTCATAAACTAACACAGCTGAGGGACAGTGGTCAGTATTAAATGGCTCCACAGCAGAAAATACTGAAGTACAATAGACAACGTTAACAGTTTACACACCAGAGCATTCTGAGGGACAATGGGCAGATTTAAACTGTGCGTGTGTGGACTGTGTGTTATAAAAGAGCCTGTGTGTGGCTTTCTGACAGAGCAGGACCCTGTTAGCGAGGGGAACAGACTGCACACAGCGCTAGATTAAAATCAGCTGGGTGGTAATGGCAAACTGTGCATCATTATATTTATAACCCTCCTCAACGCTAAAAACAACATAAGTGGAAAAAAACTGAAAAATTGAATCATTTTCAGATTCTGAAAAATTATTATCCAAAGCTCTTGGCGTCAATAAAATGTCCTGTGTGAGGTCCCCCAAATCCATGCGCAGTGTATCAATGTGTTTGTCAGTGTCACCAGTGTATCTGTGTGTCAGTGTGTGTGTGTCAGTGCCAGCAGTGTGTCAGTGTGTGTGTCAGTGTCACCAGTGTATCTGTGTGTGTCAATGTGTGTGTCAGTGTCAGCAGTGTGTCAATGTGTGTGTCAGTGTCAGCAGTGTGTCAGTGTGTGTAAATGTGTGTGTCAGTGTCAGTGTCAGCAAGCTTAAGCTTTTCCAACAGCTGCCGTGAATCTTAGTATGTTTTTTGAAGGAATCACACATTGGAATGGCAGTTGCACCCCAAAGCACGGTGAAAGTGTTTTACTCATGTGAGTGTAGTGTGATTGTAGAGGTAAAATGTGAGACGAACCTTGTGGCGTAGCGCCTCCACCTGCAGGTCCCTGTCGCTGCGTGTGCTCTCCTCTCTGCGAGATGCCTGGAACGCATCACCTATCATAGACACCAGCAGGTGGGACTGGAGGGGGGGGGGGGGGTAGTGAAACAAACCCATTACAGCACTGAGTCAGTGATATTCTCATAAACTGGGTCTGCTCTGGAACAGAGATGCTGGTTTCAAAGCTTATTGTACTGGAGAAATAAGGGATAAATGCAGTTTATGTTTCGCTCAGTACCACGCACCATCGCTGTTAGCTAAGCACATGTTCTCAGTTTTTGCAAGGAATTTCTGCTTTGATCAGAAATCACTTACTGAAATGTTTGCACATCACACGGTACAATAATAAATCAATTGTTATACTTTCACTGAATTAAGCAAAATACAAATAAAATAATGCAACATCTATGTTAAAAACAAAACATAGAATTCAGTTTTGAAAAATTTGCTGCATGCTCACCCTTGAGCCATCTGTCTGTCAGAACAGAACAGAGCAGAGCAGAGCTCAGACCCAAAGCCTGCTTACTGTGTGTTTCATCTACAGTTTCATTAGCAAAGCATGGCATGAAAGAAAATGACACATGGTGTCTGGCTGCATCTACTGTAAGCCGATCACTTTTGATTTGCTCATGCAAGTCTGTGATTGGCAGTTGAGTGTAGCTCCACCCTAATGGTGTTGTGTGAAATCTCACTCTCACAGTCTCTAGTGTGGGTGCACTGTATTTACAAAGCCCTCTTCACTCTCACAGTCTCTAGTGTGGGTGCACTGTATTCACAAACCCCTCTTCACTCTCACAGTCTCTAGTGTGGGTGCACTGTATTCACAAACCCCTCTTCACTCTCAGTCTCTAGTGTGGGTGCACTGTATTCACAAAGCCCTCTTCACTCTCACAGTCTCTAGTGTGGGTGCACTGTATTCACAAAGCCCTCTTCACTCTCACAGTCTCTAGTGTGGGTGCACTGTATTCACAAAGCCCTCTTCACTCTCACAGTCTCTAGTGTGGGTGCACTGTATTCACAAAGCCCTCTTCACTCTCACAGTCTCTAGTGTGGGTGCACTGTATTCACAAACCCCTCTTCACTCTCAGTCTCTAGTGTGGGTGCACTGTATTCACAAAGCCCTCTTCACTCTCACAGTCTCTAGTGTGGGTGCACTGTATTCACAAAGCCCTCTTCACTCTCACAGTCTCTAGTGTGGGTGCACTGTATTCACAAAGCCCTCTTCACTCTCACAGTCTCTAGTGTGGGTGCACTGTATTCACAAAGCCCTCTTCACTCTCACAGTCTCTAGTGTGGGTGCACTGTATTCACAAACCCCTCTTCACTCTCAGTCTCTAGTGTGGGTGCACTGTATTCACAAAGCCCTCTTCACTCTCATAGTCTCTAGTGTGGGTGCACTGTATTCACAAAGCCCTCTTCACTCTCACAGTCTCTAGTGTGGGTGCACTGTATTCACAAAGCCCTCTTCACTCTCACAGTCTCTAGTGTGGGTGCACTGTATTCACAAAGCCCTCTTCACTCTCACAGTCTCTAGTGTGGGTGCACTGTATTCACAAAGCCCTCTTCACTCTCACAGTCTCTAGTGTGGGTGCACTGTATTCACAAACCCCTCTTCACTCTCACAGTCTCTAGTGTGGGTGCACTGTATTCACAAAGCCCTCTTCACTCTCATAGTCTCTAGTGTGGGTGCACTGTATTCACAAAGCCCTCTTCACTCTCACAGTCTCTAGTGTGGGTGCACTGTATTCACAAAGCCCTCTTCACTCTCACAGTCTCTAGTGTGGGTGCACTGTATTCACAAAGCCCTCTTCACTCTCACAGTCTCTAGTGTGGGTGCACTGTATTCACAAACCCCTCTTCACTCTCAGTCTCTAGTGTGGGTGCACTGTATTCACAAAGCCCTCTTCACTCTCACAGTCTCTAGTGTGGGTGCACTGTATTCACAAAGCCCTCTTCACTCTCACAGTCTCTAGTGTGGGTGCACTGTATTCACAAAGCCCTCTTCACTCTCACAGTCTCTAGTGTGGGTGCACTGTATTCACAAAGCCCTCTTCACTCTCACAGTCTCTAGTGTGGGTGCACTGTATTCACAAAGCCCTCTTCACTCTCACAGTCTCTAGTGTGGGTGCACTGTATTCACAAAGCCCTCTTCACTCTCACAGTCTCTAGTGTGGGTGCACTGTATTCACAAAGCCCTCTTCACTCTCAGTCTCTAGTGTGGGTGCACTGTATTCACAAAGCCCTCTTCACTCTCACAGTCTCTAGTGTGGGTGCACTGTATTCACAAAGCCCTCTTCACTCTCAGTCTCTAGTGTGGGTGCACTGTATTCACAAAGCCCTCTTCACTCTCACAGTCTCTAGTGTGGGTGCACTATACTCACAAACTTGTTGCTCTGAAACAGGTAACAGTGAAACATGTCCGCCGCCGGATGTTTGGACACAAAGCCAAACAGGTTGGCCCTGGTCTGGTGCACTCCACAGAAGGAGATGGAGGACAGTGGACAGGTATACAGCATGAACTGAGTATGGAGGGAAGGGAGGAAGGAAAGAAAAGAGGGTGAAGAGGGAGAGAGACATGGGAGAACGGGATTACACAAAGCTTTATATCCACTACTTTTGTTTTCGGCAATGGAAACCTCTGACAACATCAAACAACACAAAAAATGACACAGTAATACAGTGTAAATAAGGTCAGAGTAGTCTCTCCCCTGAGTTTAAGTGCACACTGTCACGCCACGCTCCTCCCCCTCCATACTCACCTTGGATTTGTGTTCCAGGATGTCCACTCCACTCACAGACAGAAACAGAGATACCTTGCTCTTCTTCTTCTTGGTTTTCTCCTCCATGCCTTTATCTGGAGACTGTCAGGGACAGAGTGAGTATCGCCAAAGGGGGCGCTGTCGTGCAGTGGTCATTCCTATAATTATTATGCTGCTACTTAACACAGACAGGCTTCTGATCACTTAGTATGGCAGACATGCTTTTGAAGGGCCTGAAGTTCTATAACTAAAACAACATGTTTTTCTCATAACTAAATATAAGTTCCAATTAATACCAAATGGTCCTAATGTTTAATATTTAATCTACTGTGATAAAGCCACCCCACAGCTTGATGTGAGCCAAAGCAGGCTGTAGTAAAATCATGTTAGTGTGTGCGGCAGGACCGTTTCCCAGTCTGCATCATGTTAGTGTGTGCGGCAGGACCGTTTCCCAGTCTGCATCATGTTAGTGAGTGCGGCAGGACCGTTTCCCAGTCTGCATCATGTTAGTGTGTGCGGCAGGACCGTTTCCCAGTCTGCATCATGTTAGTGTGTGCGGCAGGACCGTTTCCCAGTCTGCATCATGTTAGTGTGTGCGGCAGGACCGTTTCCCAGTCTGCATCATGTTAGTGTGTGCGGCAGGACCATTTCCCAGTCTGCATCATGTTAGTGTGTGCGGCAGGACCGTTTCCCAGTCTGCATCATGTTAGTGTGTGCAGCAGGACCGTTTCCCAGTCTGCTGGTTCAATATCACACCTTCAGCATCTCCGCCGCATCGCTCAGGATCTGCAGTCCGTCAGGACGAGGGACCTCCACGCGGCCCACAAACTGAGGAGGAGAGAGGAACGTCTGAGTGAATAAGGTGCGCAGCTGAGGAGGACGGAGGGTAAGAGCGGGAGACTCAGGGGGATGGGGAGAGACAGCATGGATATACGACTGGAAGAGTTACAAAGAATTACAACTAAAGCAAAAACAATCTAAACCACTGATGGAAAAGGTTGGGAAAGAAGAGTGGGTTGCCCAGGTGGTTGTGCGAAAGAGCGACTACGGGGGGGCCTGCCAGTAATGGAGCCCCTGGCACCAGTTAAACAGCCAGAGAAAGACCGCAAAACGTGAAAGCAGTGAAATATATGAATGCGGTATCTTTGAAGATGAAAGCAGGGGGTATGGCAGTAGTGCAGGGGAATGAATGAAAAACGCTACATGTGAGTTCAGCCTGAGTGTCTCAGATCAGAATGTTGTTTCCTCACCTTGACGGTGAACGCAATCTCATTGTCATCCTCTGAGATATCACTCATCTTCACCTCTCTGCTCTCTGAAAACAAATTTACACAGAAAACCAGCTAATAACACTTTAAAATGACTACATTTAGTCTAAATTTAGTTTTGATTTGTCACAGGTACACTTTTCTACACATGAATTTGTTGTAGACCATGGCTGTGGAGGTAAGACATTTTTAGCATGAAATCTACCGGTTTGTTGTCGTTCTTTGGTTTGGCCACCATGAACAGTCAAGGGCAAAAATAATAATTTTAATAATCTACCTCCTGTGCAAGGTACAGAAACAGTTGACCCACTCCTATATACATGAATCACTTTTATTACAGTGCAGCTCAGCACAGAAGGACACAAGTGATTTGGGCCATAATTTGATTATGTGTCTCTGTGAAAGCTCGCAGGTCAGTGTTTCCTCATTTCCCCTTTTCTGCACTGTACCTGTGAGCTTGAGGAGCTGTAACTGCAGCCGCGCAAGGTGTCACAGCGCGAAACAGCTGTGAGACGGAGAGATTATGTTGTGCTAAATGACTGATTTATCTAAACTCTTTGGTTTTACCCCTTATTAAATCTCCCTGATTTACCCGATTTAAAGTCTAAAACGTACCTTGAAAAAGTGACTCCCCGTCGTCTTCCTCTGCAGTAATTAATGTTGTTATGAAGTCCACCTGTTCTCGGGTGTAAAGTCTAGGTGGTTTGTTAATGGCTAACTGAGCAGTGGGACTCTTCCTTATAGTTCTCAGTTCCCAGCCCTATAGCTCTTATCTGTTCATCCCGAATTTTATGACCTGCACATAATCACTGTCAGAGAGCTGAGAAAGGCCAATACCCACTGTGACGTCAGCATGTTACAGTGAAAATAAGGCTTCATTTTGTATCTTATCTCAACTGAAGAAAAGGATTCGACTTGTAACTGAAAATTGTGTTAGTAATACTCAGGTTCTGTGTATTGATGAATGATTGTTATAATCCAAATGTATTCTTCTTATTGTTCTTCTTCTTCTTATTATTATTATTATTATTATTATTATATTGTGGGTTACTTTATATTTTTATATTGTGCCAAACATCGCCGGCAGAGGGCAGCATTGCTCTTTAACACGGCAGAGGGTGCGCCTGCCTTTTTCCTCGCAAGTGTGATGAAAGTCATGCGTTTGTGTTTGACAGCGGCGAGTGACACACCTACAACATGTCTCACATCGTAAAATTACACATAAATTTGGTAAAATTATTATCACAGAAAGGGTGGAGCATTTTACATTTTGCTATGCATTAATTATGCTACAGCTCATAATCAGGAGACCATTGTAAGAATCTTGATGCAAAAGTCACGGTAGGACTTACTACAGCTCAGAATATTTAACGCATACAATATAGTTGTGCAATCATTTTTGTCCCTGATGTACACTTTGAAGGATAAAGAATAATCATTTTTTTCTTTCGGCTTGAATACAATTTTGAGTAAAAAACTAAACTATTCCGGTCTCGTCACGTATAATTTAATTTCACACATTTTCATCACGGTTAGCGGCAGGAGAAAATGCAATGGTTAAACAGGATTAGTTTCGGGGACACGTTGAGAATGTTCCAGTGATTGTTTATTCTAACACAGAGTGACAGCTCCAACACCCGCCTTGTGCTGCTCGGCATTGTTAGCGGATTTAGCGGAGCCCGGCACTGGAGCGCATGCTAGCACAGTGAGCGACTGATACCCACTTGGTATCGGGCGTAGTTGAACAGTTTTGCCTATTCTCTCAACTTAAACTTTGTCGGAGACGGAGGCACCAACAGAACGACCAAGATCAAAACCACTATTTTCTACAAAGCAGGATTCCTGCGTGACCGGGCGCAAAACACGGACATGCTCTATTTGATCTGACAATCAATAAAGGCTGCAGACAATTACCGAACAACCTGTTTTTCTAGAAGCGCTGTATGTCTGAAAGTTCGTAGATGATATCTGGGTTGTTTCAACCGGTTAAATTTTTATTTAAAGAACGTTCAAATTGCATGCCATACATCAAGCAAGATGCTTTGCAAGCTGTACTTTTTGTATAAATAACTGTATAACTAATGCTCAGTATGCGCAATTAAACGTGCACGTGCAATTACTGGAACAGAACTCGCCTCGGCAAGAGAACAATTAGAGAGGAAATTTTTCTATTCCAAAGAACTGAAGGAGGAAAAATTCCCAGAAAAAAAATTAAAGAATTAGGTCGTTTTTAACTTCCGCGGCTATAAATTCAAGAGCGGTCCGGTCAGTGATACACACGAGTTTTTGGGAACGTTTGATTAAGAATGTGGAGTGAGGAAAAATAAGGGGAAATAATCTCCAACGGGCTTTCATATTTCCGAAGGTAGGTCCAATCTATTGTTTTACTGGCTTTGTTCTTTATTGTATTTTGGTGGTGTCATTGTTTATTCAATTTTTTTTATTCAAAAAGTTTATGCACGATTGTAGGGAATACCATCAATGTAAGTGGTATTGCTTTGCTATATTTATTTTTTGTGTCTGGTTTTAGAATGTAAACAATTTATTTTATCATGAAATCACCGTATAGTTGTGAGCAGTTTGCTCATATACTGGTGGTCATTGTGTCCTCTGTATGTCGTGCCTCGAATTTTGTGCTGTAGGAGAGAGCTCCAGCGTCCTATTTACCTGCATTTTTACAGGTGTTTTAACACGAAGCGACCCCCCCCCCCCCACCTCCCCCCCCCACACACTCACACACACACACACACACTCTCTCTCACACACATAGACACACTCACTCACACACACACACTGTCTGGTAAACTGTTCCTTCAGTTGATGCCTTCCCATTTTATGATGTCTTGCGTCTTCTGAGGTTGATAAATCCTGTGATTTTATGCAGTAGATTAAGTAAGTCATTTGAAAGACACTTCATATTAAGAATCATACTGACTCTGATCTGAAATTTAAATAATGTGTCGCAGAAGGAAAGAACTCTGAGAAGCCCTTTCATGTGCGCTCATGATCTTATTTTCATTTTGCATGAGTGCAGAAGAGGCCAGAAAGAGCGGGATAGCATTTTCCCTCCTGGGTGACTCTTCTACCGTCGTTTTGTGGTGCATATAACTGTGATGTGTTTCTGCTATTTAAATGAAAATGGGAGCAGTGGGACGGAGAGGTGACTGGTATGCAAGTTAAAAGGCTATTTTAATGTGAATTCATCTGCGTTGTTCAATTTCATTGTGGATTCAATTCTAAAACAGTCATTTAAGTGAAAGAAGCTGAACATAAGGAAACAGTGCAACTAGGAAATATGTGGAGGGATATAAAATATGTCCCCCATTAATCAAATAGTCTGAGTCAAATTAAAGGAGATTTATCCACAATCGTTAAATTTATAGTTAAAATTCAATTTGTGAAAATGTATGTTTTCTTTAGCACACAGACTCGGCCAGGCAGCAGGAAGTAGTTGAGAACCTGAGGTGTGTTTGAAAGGGAGGACCCCACCCTTGGTGAAATATGTGTGCTGCCTGAGAAACAGGTTAAATGACTGGCTGATATCCCCACAGAATTAACTATGAAACACACACATGCTGTGCTGCACAGGCTCAAATAGAACTGATTCCCAGCGGAACCCGGGGAGCAGGGAAGGGCTGTGCTCTCAGCCTGCTCTGACTTATTTTCATTGATTGACAATAAATATAATGAAGACATATTATCAGATTGTGCACATTTGTCCAGGTGTTGTCTGAACTTTTGGATAAATGTACTCTCATTCTCCACTCCTGAAGTCTGGGTAAGTTTATGGCAAAGATTCCTGTATCAAATCTGCTCACATTCTGAATTATGAAGGCTAGCCTGTATCACACATTCTGCAGTATAAAGGATAATGGAGGCTAGCCTGTATCACACATTCTTCAGTATAAAGGATAATGAAGGCTAGCCTGTATCACACATTCTGCAGTATAAAGGATAATGAAGGCTAGCCTGTATCACACATTCTGCAGTATAAAGGATAATGAAGGCTAGCCTGTATCACACATTCTGCAGTATAAAGGATAATGAAGGCTAGCCTGTATCACACATTCTGCAGTATAAAGGATAATGAAGGCTAGCCTGTATCACACATTCTGCAGTATAAAGGATAATGAAGGCTAGCCTGTATCACACATTCTGCAGTATAAAGGATAATGGAGTCTAGCCTGTATCACACATTCTGCAGTATAAAGGATAATGAAGGCTAGCCTGTATCACACATTCTGCAGTATGAAGGATAATGAAGTGGAGCAGTGAAGAGCTGGAGGTTTTTTGAAGTTTTTTCAGTATACGTTATTGTTCATTGTGCTGAAAGGTCATTCTTGGTAGAGTGATAGTAATTGTTTGTAATGATGAAGCTTTGTGATGACCTGCCAGTGGACATCAGCCCGGTCATTGTGCAGATTTGTAATTTAAGAGAAATAAATGTAAACAGGGAGAGACCAGTGATCAGGTGAAAGCTGGTATTGCTCCCCAGTCAGCGCTGCTCACTCTGTTACCCCGGCCTGCAGGAGGGAGACCTGCGATCACTGTGAGGTCAGTTTTAAAAATGGCGTTTGCTGATAACATCGTTTACTCATTCATTTCTCTAGGTTTGAGGATTGAAGAAATTTGTTGACAGATTCCCATGAATTTCACCTTAAAATGTGAGATCAGTGGAGCAAGGCGAATTAACTGTAGATTCAACTGCTTTATTATTTTATTATTTATTATTTTTTTGAGGTATTTGATGTGGACAACAGACAACTGGGCTAATAGATATAGCGCTAATAGATAGTGCCTCGGTGTTACTCTGCTCTGTGAATCCCTGCCTCGGTGTGACTCTGCTCTGCTCTGTGAATCCCTGCCTTGTGTGACTCTGCTCTGTGAATCCCTGCCTCGGTGTGACTCTGCTCTGCTCTGTGAATCCCTGCCTCGGTGTGACTCTGCTCTGCTCTGTGAATCCCTGCCTCGGTGTGACTCTGCTCTGCTCTGTGAATCCCTGCCTCGGTGTGACTCTGCTCTGTGAATCCCTGCCTCGGTGTGACTCTGCTCTGCTCTGTGAATCCCTGCCTCGGTGTGACTCTGCTCTGTGAATCCCTGCCTCGGTGTGACTCTGTTCTGTTCTGTTCTGTGTTTGCACACAGGCTGAACATCCTGACCTCTCTGTCATGTGGAGTATTTTATTGGTCAATGTTTTGATCCTGGTTTTAGTTGCGGTGTTTCTTGTGGAATGTGAGTTCGCTGTGTGCCCTGAGGCAGCTGCTGGGTGGTGGGGGGGGGGGGGGGGATGGGGGGGGTATAAATAGGTGTCACTGCTGCTCATTTCATCAGGGCACTTTCATAACCCCCCTGAGCAGCCTGACCGTGGCTGACCCCTGCACTCTTATTTTGGCTCGGCAGGGCAGAGTGGGTCACACACCGTCCCAGAGCCCAGTGCCTGTCCACTCACCTGCTGCAGCCATTAAATACCCACATGGTGAACTGGGGACAGGTCCGCAGATAAGGGCCCGATGAGCACAAACTCACCAAAACAAGAGAAGCAGATCACCCTGATCTAGAAATGGTTCTGTGGGCCTCAGTGTGCCTCCCCAGACCTGTTGCACCATGAACGCCCCCTGCAGGCGATCCATACTGCATCAGCGATTAGCATGGGTAGGGGTATTAGCATGTGGTCGCTGGGGTAGTAGGGGTTATTAGCGTGTGGTCGCTGGGCAGTAGGGGTTATTAGAGTGTGGTCGCTGGGCAGTAGGGGTTATTAGAGTGTGGTCCCTGGGGCAGTAGGGGTTATTAGCGTATGGTTGCTGGGGCAGTAGGGGTTATTAGTGTGTGGTTGCTGGGGCAGTAGGGGTATTAGCATGTGGTCGCTGGGGCAGGAGGGGTTATTAGCGTGTGGTTGATGGGGCAGGAGGGGTTATTAGCGTGTGGTTGATGGGGCAGGAGGGGTTATTAGCGTGTGGTTGATGGGGCAGTAGGGGTTATTAGCATGTGGTCCCTGGGGTAGTATGGGTTTTTAGCGTGTGGTCGCTGGGGTAGTATAGTATTTATCACCCTGCAGATTAAAACATGTGCTGTCGGCTCTGAGCTGCTTCCAGGCCGACGCAACATGGCTGCCCTCCAGACCGGGGCTGGAATCTGCCTCTGTGTCCATTAATAGAAAAACAAGCAGCACAATCACACTGTCTGCGCTCCAGAGTGAACACAGGAGGCTGCAGCACACACACTGGGCAGCCTTGTAAGGGTTTTGTGGAGGAAACGCAGGAGGCTTTGTTTTTACTCAAGCAGACAGTTAGATGGAAAGAATGGAGTTATTGAGTTATACAGGAACGGACATTATTTACCACTGACATTAAGGGTTGCAGGAGCGCTTATGTCACGTTCATTAATTAGCCTTAATTAGCACTAATAATTCATCATTGCTCTGTGTCCTAATAGAGGGACTTTTTGGATCAAAAGAATCAAATTATCTCAATGATCTCTATGATGAGGAGTTGAAGAGGCTGGCATTCACTGGCTGTGTCCTGCTTATGTTCATTTGTGTTTTTAATTTCAATTTTTTAAACTGTAATCTTAAAAAAAAAACATTAAGTAAATACAGAAGAAACAGGGAATGTGGAAACTAGGGAAAACAGAACAGGAAGGGAGGAAAAGAGCAAATTAAACAAAAGTAAGGTTAGACTACGGTGACCACACGTCCCGGTTTGTCCGGGATTGTCCCGGTTTTAATTTGGGCGTCCCGAGTCCCGACAAAAATCTTTAAAACACTAAAATGTCCCAGTTTGAAACATTCACTATCTCACTATCCCGATTTTCACCACCAAAATAATAATAATAATAACACTATACTTCTTTTGAGCGCTTACATAGACGTTTATAATGTTCTGCCCTACTCATTATTACCTAACCCCAATCAAAAAACAAAGAGTTCACCACGCGTCTGAATTCCAAACTGATTTGCCTGCATGTGTCCATAGATCAGTATGTCGTTGTCAATGCCGTTGCTATGACGTGTGTGGCTCTGTCTGATAGTCTGTCAGTACGCTAACGGTTAGCATGCTGAAGAGAATGTCGGTCTTTTCTAAAAACCTCCAGTAGGCTTACTGTTTTCTTTGTGAAGTAATGAAAATGCTGCATTCTGCACTCACTGCAAGAGTACATTTTTGGTCGCGCATGGTGGAAATGCCGACATGAAAGATCATACGAAGACAGCCAAACATAAGCGGTGGCTACAAGCGAGAAGTAGCACCGTTGCGACCGATCTCAGCGGGGCAAACGCCGGCGACAGTGATCTGAATCAGTGTAATTCTGTTTATTCTACATGAATTTTATTGTTTATTTGTTGTTTATTATATTGCAGATGTGTTTGAAACATTGATAAATATTATTTAAGTTAACATTTCCTACAAGAATTTTAACAAAGTATTTTTCTTGGTCTTTAGTTTGGTCGTAGTCTGGAGTTTTCGCGTGCATGTGCATGCGCGTCCACGCCACACGAAGTGTCCCAGTTTTGGTTTTGGAATATCTGGTGACCCTAAATTAGATAATCCCATGAAAACAGCCTATGCCCGTAAGAGCCTCTGCTGTTTTCACAGACAGTGTAACCTCTTTACAGGGTGCAGGCACCTTGTCTGTGAAGAGGTCCACCATTTTCCTTGAAGATGTTCTCCTTCATAATTAAAACCCTGGTTTGTCCAGGTGTCTGATCTACCGCTTGTGTACCTTATGTCCTCTTCATGTGGGTTTCGTGCCATGTTTGAGCATAATATCAATTTTTTTTAACAAATGGTAAACTTTGGTAAAATGTCTAGCAGTGCCTGTAGTATCATTACATTTGATTCAATTAGGAAAAACTATGAAGGACAGAAAATGTTATTGTAGTAATCAGTGTGTGTGTGTGTGTGTGTGAGTGTGTGTGTGTGTGTATGTGTGTTTCTAACAGAGAAAAAGTCCAATCATTCCTTTCAGACTGATGTGTGATTCCTGATTGTTCTGTTCCTTTGTGTCAGTGGCAGATAAGATCTCTGAAGTACATCTGTTTTCTAATTCCCCATGTTTTCACCCAAGCAGAGAGTGTTTGCGTTGTGCAGGCCTGGTTTTAAGGCTTTGTAAGAAGTTGAGGAGCACGTTTCAGGACTCCGTGTAAATGAGAGCTGGGAGGAGATGACCCTTGGAGCGCTTTTGTTTAGGTAAAACAATGGGCTATTTCAGGCAGGCCCCACCGGGAAGGCTGGGAAATAGCCCCATCCTCTGTGCTGAGACATGAGGGCCGCACTGCCCCACCCCAAACAAACCCCCCAGAGCCTGCAGTCAGTGGGCCAGGACATCCTGCGCAGCCACCGCGGCGTTGCAGAGCCATCAGAGCCATCACTCAGATAAAAGCAGCACCTCTGCGGGTAGGATCGTGTCTGGGTCTGCTGGGGGCCAGAATGCACCACAGGAGAGACAACCCCCCCCCCTCCCCCCCCCACAGTGACATAATCCCCTGCGTATAGTGTGCTCTCTCTGGCCACAGTCAGTGTGCAGCTCTGCTTTTCCAGGCTGAAGGCCAAAGTATGTCAGACCGTAGCACAGACGTGAAGACCATAGTGCAGACATGCAGACAGTAGCGCAGACGTGAAGACCATAGTGCAGACATGCAGACAGTAGCGCAGACGTGAAGACCATAGTGCAGACATGCAGACAGTAGCGCAGACGTGAAGACCATAGTGCAGACATGCAGACAGTAGTGCAGACGTGAAGACCATAGTGCAGACATGCAGACAGTAGCGCAGACGTGAAGACCATAGTGCAGACATGCAGACAGTAGCGCAGACGTGAAGACCATAGTGCAGACATGCAGACAGTAGTGCAGACGTGAAGACCATAGTGCACACATGCAGACAGTAGTGCAGACGTGAAGACCATAGTGCAGACATGCAGACAGTAGTGCAGACGTGAAGACCATAGTGCAGACATGCAGACAGTAGTGCAGACGTGAAGACCATAGTGCAGACATGCAGACAGTAGTGCAGACGTGAAGACCATAGTGCAGACATGCAGACAGTAGTGCAGACGTGAAGACCATAGTGCAGACAGTAGTGCAGACGTGAAGACCATAGTGCAGACAGGCAGACAGTAGTGCAGACGTGAAGACCTTAGTGCAGACATGCAGACAGTAGTGCAGACGTGAAGACCATAGTGCAGACATGCAGACAGTAGTGCAGACGTGAAGACCATAGTGCAGACATGCAGACAGTAGTGCAGACGTGAAGACCATAGTACAGACATGCAGACAGTAGTGCAGACGTGAAGACCATAGTGCAGACATGCAGACAGTAGTGCAGACGTGAAGACCATAGTGCAGACATGCAGACAGTAGTGCAGACGTGAAGACCATAGTGCAGACGTGCAGACAGTAGTGCAGACGTGAAGACCATAGTGCAGACGTGCAGACAGTAGTGCAGACGTGAAGACCATAGTGCAGACGTGCAGACAGTAGTGCAGACGTGAAGACCATAGTGCAGACGTGCAGACAGTAGTGCAGACGTGAAGACCATAGTGCAGACATGCAGACAGTAGTGCAGACGTGAAGACCATAGTGCAGACATGCAGACGGTAGTGCAGACGTGAAGACCATAGTGCAGACGTGAAGACCATAGTGCAGACGTGCAGACAGTAGTGCAGACGTGAAGACCATAGTGCAGACATGCAGACAGTAGTGCAGACGTGAAGACCATAGTGCAGACATGCAGACGGTAGTGCAGACGTGAAGACCATAGTGCAGACATGCAGACAGTAGTGCAGACGTGAAGACCATAGTGCAGACATGCAGACAGTAGTGCAGACGTGAAGACCATAGTGCAGACATGCAGACAGTAGTGCAGACGTGAAGACCATAGTGCAGACATGCAGACAGTAGTGCAGACGTGAAGACCATAGTGCAGACATGCAGACAGTAGTGCAGACGTGAAGACCATAGTGCAGACATGCAGACAGTAGTGCAGACGTGAAGACCATAGTGCAGACATGCAGACAGTAGTGCAGACGTGAAGACCATAGTGCAGACATGCAGACAGTAGTGCAGACGTGAAGACCATAGTGCAGACATGCAGACAGTAGTGCAGACGTGAAGACCATAGTGCAGACATGCAGACAGTAGTGCAGACGTGAAGACCATTATGCAGACAGACACACATGAACCTTCAGAGAGGAGATACCCACCTAAAATATTTAGCTGAGGTTTTAATGCTGAATTTTTTGGTTAAAATCTTCTCACAATTCAAGGTCTGCCACAGACAGGCTCTTTTATGGTTTTTTTTTATTATTGTTTTTTAAACAGGAAACCCAGCAAGGCATGCCCCAAAAGCATGTTTGGGGCAAATTGCTACTTTCTGCACCTTTTGTGTTAGATTTGTCAGCTTTGTTTGGCTCACACACACTAACACACACACACACAACGCCAGTAACTCTGTGTTTGTGTTCATGAGTTTGTTCTTCAGTGGAGTGCTCTCTTGTTTGGCTGTTGATTTTTGAGCAGGCACAGGCAGTGAAAAGCCACAGGGCTGCTCGGAAGTGTATGTTTTACGTTCTCCCAGAAACTTCCCCTCAAACTGTGTGAATAGAGTGTTAGAGGAAAGTACAGCCAAGTTGGATTCTTTTCAGTTTAACCACAATGCACTTTGTCCTTGACTGTTTATTCAAAGGGTGCTTTTTTCTAGATTATCACTTAATCGGTCCTTGAGCATGTTGCAAAAGAAAAGGTAGAAGCGCTAAAGCATCTCTCTCCTTTAACACTCCTTTCTCGGAGTGTGTTCCTGCAGATCAGATTGTTCTAGCAGTTCTGTAGGAAAGGAATGTGTTTACTTAGTTTTTTTTTATTTTCAGTTCCATGGGGATGTTTCTAAGTTGAACAGATCATGAAATTCCTGCCTGGGTGAGCATCTGGGGCCATTTTGTTTGCTCCGGACGGTCAGTCACTCAGCGTTTCTGTGGGAAATATTTATATTCCCTCCTTTCCTCTGTTTTTCCTCTGGGGACCCTGTGCCCAAAGAGAAATGCATCACTTCTGTTTTGAAAGGACATATTTTTCCATGCCACTCAAAACATCCTGTGACGGCAGAATTACTGCCCGTTAACCCTTACCAGCTCGTCGCCTAGCAACACTGAAGTGGCCTCACCAGCCAAACTCACCATCAGCTCTGACTTTAAAGACAAATCTGGGCATATATGTTTTTCTGTGTTCCCTAAAATGATGGAGGAGCCGGTGAAGGGTGGTGGTGTGTGTGTGTTTGGGGTTTGGGTGGTGCAGAGGGGTAATGACACAGGGGTGGTGTGTGTGTGTTTGGGGTTTGGGTGGTGCAGAGGGGTGTAGACACAGGGGTGGTGTGTGTTTGGGGTTTGGGTGGTGCAGAGGGGTATAGTCACAGGGGTGGTGTATGTTTGGGGTTTGGGTGGTGCAGAGGGGTATAGACACAGGGGTGGTGTGTGTGTGTTTGGGGTTTGGGTGGTGCAGAGGGGTATAGATACAGGGGTGGTGTGTGTGTGTTTGGGGTTTGGGTGGTGCAGAGGGGTATAGATACAGGGGTGGTGTGTGTGTGTTTGGGGTTTGGGTGGTGCAGAGGGGTGTAGACACAGGGGTGGTGTGTGTTTGGGGTTTGGGTGGTGCAGAGGGTCATAGATACAGGGGTGGTGTGTGTTTGGGGTTTGGGTGGTGCAGAGGGGTGTAGACACAGGAGTGGTGTGTGTTTGGGGTTGGGGTGGTGCAGAGGGGTATAGACACAGGGGTGGTGTGTATGTGTTTGGGGTTTGGGTGGTGCAGAGGGGTGTAGACACAGGGGTGGTGTGTGTTTGGGGTTTGGGTGGTGCAGAGGGGTATAGATACAGGGGTGGTGTGTGTTTGGGGTTTGGGTGGTGCAGAGGGGTATAGACACAGGGGTGGTGTGTGTGTGTTTGGGGTTTGGGTGGTGCAGAGGGGTGTAGACACAGGGGTGGTGTGTGTGTTGGGGTTTGGGTGGTGCAGAGGGGTGTAGACACAGGGGTGGTGTGTGTTTGGGGTTGGGGTGGTGCAGAGGGGTATAGACACAGGGGTGGTGTGTGTGTGTTTGGGGTTTGGGTGGTGCAGAGGGGTGTAGACACAGGGGTGGTGTGTGTTTGGGGTTTGGGTGGTCAGAGGGGCTTAGATACTGGGGTTAGTGAGGTTTGAATTAATCATTGTTTATTTCCCCACAGTGGAGCCCAGCTTTGATGCCTTTCGACAGTGAAGATAGTGAAGAGCTTGGTAGCGATAAGCCACAACTTTGAAACTGCTCACTATGTTCTCTGAAATGGAGAATAGGTATTTAAAAAGAGAAAATCCACACACTGTGTAAGCTGCTCTTGACACTAAGCAGATACATAATGCAGCAGGGAAGTGTAGTATTCCTGTGCTCTGTCCTTCACATGTTTCTTTGAATGAAAGTTTTATTGGTTTAGTGGGCTGGTTCTTGGGGGAGCTGCAGATCGTCCCTGGCTTGGGGCAGAGAGGCACACAGACCAAACACAATCAGGAAAATCAAGTGTCTCTCCTCCAGGGGACAGCGCTGAGTCAGACCCAGTGAGAGAGTGGTGATGTCATTCCCACTTCAGCCTATGATGTTCCCTCAGCTGAAAGGTCAAAGGTCATGTCAGGTGGGGTGGGAGAGTACCATCACTCAGGTCTGTGCTATCACTCAGGTCTGAGTGTGTGTGTGTGTGTGTGTGTGTGTGTGTGTGTGTGTGTGTGTGTGTGTGTGTGTGTGTGTGTGTGTGTGTGTGTGTGTGTGTGTGTGTGTGTGTGTGTGTGTGTGTGTGTGTGTGTGTGTGTGTGTGTGTGTGTGTGTGTGTGTGTGTGTGTGTGTGTGTGTGTGTGTGTGTGTATCTGTGTGTGTGTGTGTGTATGTGTGTGTGTGTATATCTGTGTGTGTGTGTGTATCTGTGTGTGTGTGTGCGTGCGTGCGTGTATGTGTGTGCATGCATGTCTGTGTGTGTGTATGTGTGTGTATCTGTGTGTGTGTGCATGCGTGTATGTGTGTGCGTGCATGTCTGTGCGTGTGTGTATCTGTGTGTGTGTGTGCGTGCATGTCTGTGTCCCTAAGTCCCGTTCCCCCCAAACTCAGCAATGAGGTGTTACAGGGATAGTGAGTTTCTGGAAAGTAGGGCAGGACTAATGAGGGTTATTTAGACACGGCTGATTGTTGTGAGGAGGTGGGCGGGGGTGTGGCCCAATCTCCTCTCTTCAGATCGAGCCCCCGGTCTGACAGTATTCTGCTCGTTATGTGCGGTCAGTCTGTGGTATGTTTGGTCAGTCTTCATTCAGTCGGGAGGGTGTCCGTTTGTCTGGCCCAAGAGGTCAGTTCCAACTGCTGGTGCTAGTGGAACTACAGGACAAACCCATTCTCCACACACACGCACGCACTCTCACAAAGACCTAACACACACATGCACACACACACTAACACACACACACCAGTGTTCTTTGGCAGATTTGGTAGGCTTGTTATTGCTTTTACTTTGGTCTCAAAGGAGCTGTGTACTTTGGAAAGTTTAAAAACATGACAGAAATGACAGATGGAAACGGTCTTCATTTCTGGGATTGTTGTTTGTAATGAATGATATATGGTAAACCCGTAGGGTCCTGGACAGTTCCCAGAGTTCATCTGTGAAAAGACCCTCCGGTCAGCATTTACATCCTGTTTACAAACTCAGTGGTTTTGGCTGTGGCCCCCGTGTCCATCATCAATACTGTAATTTAGGAAATCATTTTTACAAATTCATACTTTCCAACAGTGAGCAAGTAATCCTTTTGTAATTGCAGCATACTTAAAATGTTTATTTATTTATTTATTCAGTCATTCATTTGTATATTTACTTTAATTGTTTGGATAGTTGCTGCATTAATGTGTCAGATTAGTGATTTACTGAAGTAAATTTACTGAAACACTCTAACTGTGTGAGAAATGTGTGATTCACTGAAGTATTTTTAGGCAGTAAAATGGCATCATGTACAGGATGCTTACAGAAACACTCTAACTGTGTGAGAAATGTGTGATTTACTGAAGTATTTTTAGGCAGTAAAATGGCATCATGTACAGGATGCTTACAGAAACACTCTAACTGTGTGAGAAATGTGTGATTCACTGAAGTATTTTTAGGCAGTAAAATGGCATCATGTACAGGATGCTTACAGAAACACTCTAACTGTGTGAGAAATGTGTGATTCACTGAAGTATTTTTAGGCAGTAAAATGGCATCATGTACAGGATGCTTACAGAAACACTCTAACTGTGTGAGAAATGTGTGATTCACTGAAGTATTTTTAGGCAGTAAAATGGCATCATGTACAGGATGCTTACAGAAACACTCTAACTGTGTGAGAAATGTGTGATTCACTGAAGTATTTTTAGGCAGTAAAATGGCATCATGTACAGGATGCTTACAGAAACACTCTAACTGTGTGAGAAATGTGTGATTCACTGAAGTATTTTTAGGCAGTAAAATGGCATCATGTACAGGATGCTTACAGAAACACTCTAACTGTGTGAGAAATGTGTGATTCACTGAAGTATTTTTAGGCAGTAAAATGGCATCATGTACAGGATGCTTACAGAAACACTCTAACTGTGTGAGAAATGTGTGCTGTCCAGGTACTGCATCACACTGTCCTCATTAGTGGTGTTTGTTTTCTCTCAGTGCAGCTCTGCAGTGCCCCCTATCTGATCCTCAGGTAGTGCAGCCATGAGAAGCCAACACATGCTCTGGGTTCTGCTGCTACTGCTGATGCTGACTGAGGTGAGAGGAAACCTGTGTGTGTGTGTGTGTGCGTATGACTGTGTGTGTGTGTATGTGCGTATGACTGTGTGTGTGAGTGTGCATATTGCTGTGTGTGTGTGTGTTGTTTGTGTGTGCATATGACTGTGTGTGTGTGTGTGTGTGCGTATGACTGTGTGTGTGAGTGTGCGTATGACTGTGTGTGTGTGAGTGTGTGCGTATGACTGTGTGAGTGTGTGCGTGCGTATGACTGTGTGTGTGTGTGTGTGTGTGTGTGTGCGTGTGTGTGTGTGAGTGTGATGACTGTGTGTGTGCTGTGCTGTGTGTGTGTGTGTTTGTGTGTG